>JAEDXX010000134.1:0-269755 GCA_021725515.1 Epicauta chinensis
GGTGGGGTGGGGTGGGGTGGGGGGGGGGTGGGGGGGTGGGGTGGGGGGTGGGGTGTGGGGGGGTGGGGGTGGGGGGTTGTGGGTGTGGGGGTGTGGGTGGGGGGTGGGGTTGGGTGGGGTGTTGGGGTGTGGGTGGTGTTGGGGGGTGGGGTTGTGGTGGTGGTGGGGGTGGGTGGGTGTGTGGGGGTGTGGTGGGGGTGGTGTTGTGGGGTGGGGTGGTGTGGGTGGTGGGGGGGGGTGGTGGGGGTGTGGGGTGGGGTGGGGGGGTGTGGTGTTGGTGGGTGTGGTGTGGTGGGGGTGGGGTGTTGTGGTGGGGGTGGGTGGTGTGGGTGGTGGGGTGTGGTGGGGGGTTGTGTGGTGGTGGGGGTGGGTGTGGGTGGTGGTGGGTGTTTGGGTGGGGTGGTGGGTGGGGGGTTGTGGTGGTGGGGTGGTTGGGTGGGTTGTGTTGTGTGGGTGGGGGGTGTGGTGGTGTTGGGGGTGTGGGGTGTTGGTGTGGGTGTGTGGGTGGTTGGGTGGTGGTGTGTTGGTGTGGTGGGGGGTGTGGGTGGTGTGTTTGTGGTGTTTGTTTGGTGTGGTTGTTTTGTTGTGTTTTGTTGGTGTTTTGTTGTTTGTTTGTGGGGTGGTTTGTGTGTGTTGTGTTGTGGGGGGTTGGTGTTTGTTTGTTGGTTTTTGTTTGTTTTTGTTTTGTTTTTGTGTGGTTGGTGTTTTGTGGTTTGTGTTTTTTTGGTGTGTTTGTTGTTGTTTGGGTTTGTGTGTGGTGTTTTTGTTTTGTTGTGTTGTGTGTTTGGTTTGTGTTGTGTGGTTTTGTTGTTTTGTGTTTTGTTGTTTGTTTTGTGTTTTGTTTTTGTTTTTTTGTTTGTGTTGTTTTTTGTGGTTGTTGTGTTTTTTGTGTTTTGTTGGTGTGTTTGTTGTTTTGTTTTTTTTGTGGTGTGTTTTGTTTGTTTGTTTTTGTGGTTGTTGTGTTGTGTTTTGTGTTTGTTTTGTTTGTTTTGTTTTTGTGTGTTGTGGTTTTGTTTTTGTTTGTTTTTTTGTTTTTTGTTTTGTTTTGTTTTTGTTGTTTTTGTTTTGTTTGTTGTTTTTTTTTGTTTTTTTTTGTTTTGTTTTTTTTTGTTTGTGTTTTGTTTGTTTTTTGTGTGTTTTTGTTTTTGTTTTTTTGTTTTTTTGTTTTGTTTTTTTGTGTTTTGTTTTTTGTTTTTTTTGTGTTGTTTTTTGTTTTTTTGTTTTTTTGTTTTTTTGTTTTGTTTTTTTGTGTGTGTTTTTGTTTTTTTGTGTTTTTTTTTGTTTTTTGTTTTTTTTGTGTTTTTTTTTGTTTTTTTGTTTTTGTTTTTTTTGTGTGTGTGTGTTTGTTTTTTTTTGTTTTGTGTTTTTTTGTTTGTGTTTGTTTTTTTTGTTTTGTGTTTTTTTTTGTTTTTTTTTGTTTTTTTTGTGTTGTTTTTGTTGTTTTTGTGTCGTGATTTTAATTGAATACAACACGTTGTCACGTTGTAATTGTTCATTCTAAACATTTTGATAAATTAATAAATTTCTTCAACGTCTATTGTTGCACCACTAATAACTTTAATACCATCCCTAATCTAATTTAGTATTGTCTCAAATTTTATTAATAATAAAGACAAAGATTGATGATTATTATACATATAGAGATTAAACATATATTTAACTAATAATAACATTATTAACGTAATTATATAATAGGTAATGGAAATTTTGTAAACAAAACTGGCCCTTAATATCGAAAATAATTAATCAAAAACCAACTTCCTTCGGCTAATTGATTTCTAAGGGGGATATATCCTTTTTATACAGGATGTCCCGAATAGTTTCGTATTTCCTCACGTGTTCTACGTAATGATGACGAACTTTCTAGACTTCTAATAGAGAGTTCATTTTTGCTTGTGAAAAAATTATATAAATTTCTGTACTGGGAAATTATGTTCTTTCTATTTGTAAAATAGCTCCAGAGAAAGCTATTATCAGTACTTGAGACGATATACGAATACTATTGGATCGATTTTAAGTTGGAGTAAATTGCCTTCAATTGTGTTCATGTATTTTATATAGAGATATATCTTATGGAGTAACAACTTTGCTGCCTTTACAATCGATTTGCTATTTATGAGTGCTACGTCACGTTTTTTTTTCCTTTCTTTAGAAAGCCGCAAACAACATTGCAAAACTATAGGTCAATTTACACAGGAACAGTAACTAAAACAAGTAACTAAATTTAGCCAATTGCTTTATGTAAACGTTTGATTTAGTACTAAAGCATTAAAGTTTTTACTGTCACAATGTAAGTGGCTAAATTTAGTTACTTGTTTTAGTTACTGTCCCTGTGTAAATTGACCTTAAAGAGTGCACTTTGAAAATTTTTTGATCTGTGAAAAAAGATGTTTCTGTACAAAAAAACTTTTCATACGCTTCGAAAAACGCTGTATTTTAAAAATAATTATAACATTCACCACTTAAGTTGAGGATTTACTAAATACGACTTGCAAAACTGCCTTCATTTAAGGCGAATTTACACGGGGGCAGTAACTAAAGCAAGTAACTTAAGCAAGCCACTAAATTTAGCATTGTATAAACATTTGATTGAGTACTAAAGCACTAAAGTTTTTACTATCTTTGGTACTGAATCAAACGTTTACACAATGCAAGAGGCTAAATTTAGTGACTTGCTTAAGTTATTGTCTCCGTGTAAATGCACCTTTACTCACAAAGTACGCAAAGTTAAAAGTTTCGATGTTTATAATTTTACAATTAGACAAGAGAAACTAGTCCTGATCCACGTCAAATTTAAGGCAGAAAATCAGGGTGGCAAATCACTGGACAAAATTAGTTTATTCCAAATATTTCCAAGACGAGTCAATATTTTTCACCGGTTTGAGAACGAAATCCTAGAGGCGTTTGGAGGCTATTACTTGGTATATAGTAAGAATTCTTTTTTTTTGCCCAGCAATTTTTGCTTTGTTTTTTTTTGTGAGTAATTGAGGGTGCATTTATGAATATTTGTAAATTTCAAGTTAATCAACCCTAAAATTTTAACAAGTAAGGAGTCTCAAAGCCTCACACTGAAATCTAAAAAATGACCAAAAACTATAATAGTTACTTACAGTCAATGTGTTAAAAAAAAAATCAAATAAATCGGGACTCAAAGGGGTTTTAATCGACTTAGATAACGGATTTAGTTGCGGTCTTTTTTTGGCATGACTATTCTTTTTTTTTCTATTTAGAAAGGAAATTTTTACTGAAAATATGATAGAGGAATCGGGAAATAGTTCCCTTTCCGATTTTGCCTATTTGAGATACTGTATATATATTAGGGTGAGCCAAAATGACTAACCTATCGAATTTATGGTCTTAAAAGGGCCTATATGTTGAGAAAAAATTGTTAGTTCAACTTTAAAAGGTGTCGGTGGCCATTTGAAATTTCCCATTTAAATAACACGCAAAAAAATTTTTCTCCATTAAAGATGCTATAACTTTTGAACCGTTTAAGATAAAAACGTTATCCAGGCACATTCTTGTAGGGCATTAAATTGTCTAAAAAGATGTTTCGGAGTTGATTTTTTTAACTTAAAAATTCATATACTTACGGGCTATCAAAGTTGATGAAAAATAGATATGTTTTTTTTAACTTTCATAGCCCGTAAGTATATGAATTTTTGAGTTAAAAAAAATCAACTCCGAAGCATTTTTTGGTAGAATTTAATGCCCTACAAGAATGTACCTGGATAAAATTGTTATCTCAAAAGGTTCAAAAGTTATAGCATTTTTAATGGAAATTACCATAATAGCTTTAAACTAAACATAGGCCCTTTTGAGACCATAAATTCGATTAGGTTAGTCATTTTGGCTCACCCTAATATATATATTAAAGATGATATTCCCCACTTCATTTGAAGCATTTCATTCTGGAAGAATCTGAATGAAATTGTCTTCATTTGCTCAATAACAAATTTGTTTCCTCTCAAGGCATTCCTACTTTTTTTTGGTCATAGAAAAACTAGCCAACCTATCCCTTTAAAAAATCGATTTTTGTACACATTTATGTGTGCAGAAAATTTTATGTCAATTCAACAAATATTTTCGAAGCTACAAGAATTATATGAAATATGCTTTTCAAAATTCAAACGCATTTTTCAATTCGGATGATTTAGTCCCGAGATATTGTGCTCACAGCGAAGCGCCTTTTTTAGAAGACCTAGGAAGCGTACAAATTCTTGAAAAACTGTTTTTCCCTGGTTCTTGACAGTGTATAACCACCTAAATTTTAGAAGAAGCACAAAAAAGCATCCTTTAGAATAGTTATCTTTCTTTACTAAAAAATCATGAAAATTGGAAGTTTCCAACTCAACTAATTCTAGATAAAATTCGATCTGGCCTGACGAATACACCGGTCCTACGGATCTGGCGAGCTTAATCAAGTTACAAAACGTCGGATTCAACGGTAGTTTCGTAGTAGTTTCGAGATGGACTGTTTATTCAAAATTTTTGTTAAACGAAGAAACTTTGAACTAAAAATATGTTAAGAGAATTGGAAAAGCGACTTTATGCGGAACTCGCTTCACGATTGTGCCCAAAAACGCCCCATTGCTTTTGAAATTCTATTTATTGAACATAACATTCTGAAAGCAGCTGGATTTTTACCTTTTCCATAGCAAAACAAATTCCTCCCAAAGTTTTCTTTTTTTTTCAGTCAAATTCTTTAAATGCACTTTTGTAGTAATTGCCGAGAATAACAAAAAAATGTTAGTAAAGAAAACGTGTTTTTCTAGCGACAATAAAAGCAATTCCGCAAAAGCCACGCAACAGTACGAAATTTGATCAAATTAGAAACTGTTTTGATGTGATAAAGTGCTTATCGTACAATAGTTTAGTTATTTAATATAAATTTAAGCTTCAAAGTGACACAATCCTGCAGCTCCACTCCCAGTTGTCGTGTACGGACTATTTCGTTCACCGATACAGATCTACCAAATCTACTGCAGTATTTCTAAAGAATCCAAGAAAAATCGATCAAACACGACGAATTAGAAAATGCAGCATAAAGTAGCTATTGTGGTGGTTAATTAGATCTATGAAATGGTATGAAAGCCAGCACACGTACTCCTTAAAATTTAACACGTTCATACGACAAAATCTACTAGTTGGAAAACTGTGGCTTTTGGAGCCATTGCAAATCACTGGGGAACATAAAAGAACCCTCAATGCAACTCTGTAGACAGAGTAAATGTAATTTGCTAAAGGCTTTTAAATTATTTAAATATCAATTAAGCAATACACTTTGTCAGACTGTTTACCCGAAACGAAATTTTAACTAAAACAACCCTAATGACGATCATTATAACAGAATAAATAAATACTGTAATTAATTTTGGTGTTAATCAATTTTTTCACAATCATCTCCCACTCTCTAATTCTCTCTCCGTTTTGGATACACGAATTTATCTCACAAATAAATTTTTATAAAGATAAATCAGCCGAATTTCTTTATGGTTTTTTTTTTGTTGTTGGTGGAAAATTTCATAATTTATCAAAATAAATGTGATTTTTGTTTCAGGTCTATGCTAACTGTAAATGAACGAACCCAGAGGAGAGGGACTATTGAACAATTCTAATGTAAATTTTAGTGTGCAAATACAAAAATGGACTCACGCTGAAATCGATGTTTTATAACAAAAAAAAAACGTATGTTTTTTCTGGCCATTTATATTTCAGAGATTTTCCAACACATTTCAAATGTGAAATGAATACAAACAAAAAAAAAACATGTATATGGATTTTGGTCGGTTTCTTTGGTTTCATTTTCCAATTCTGCAGGAATCATCAAACTAGGTTCAATGATTTAGTTCTATTTTTATTTGTTCTGTTTATTTATTAAAATATAAACAATGGGAACTATTAGTGTTTATATAATAATAAACTATTTGTGATAAAATTTTATTCTATCCATGTTATTAATAAAACTATTTCCTGATCGTTTATTATATGTTGGGCGTTGTATATAAGATATGTAGCTTAAAGTAAATAAAAAAATCTCAATTTGTAGTCGTGATTTATTATTTCATAAGTGCGTACTTGTACTGCGTTCAGCACGACGTGCAATGAGCGGCAAATTCTGGTCGCATTATTGGAATTTTCATATTTAACTTGAGAATTATTTTGCCTATACGATATACAATATTAAAATATTATGAAGGCCCGGTGCAGCTTAAGTGTCTTAACGCTCAGCCTCAATTGTCTAAAATGTATTGTCCCCGCGCCAGACCGAGGCGAGTGTTGATGCAGATGGGTGCGTATTAGTAAGAAGGTGAGTGGATCCGTTTTCTTATATTCGTAAAGAATACTAGTTAAAAATATGGATCGAACATAAGAGGCGCCATCAAATCATTTGCACGCCCCTGGACTGACGGTGGTTCTTTAACAGCAACAGTTTCATTGCGGATCCGTGTATTTCGCCTCGGTATGGCGCGAGAACAATTTCTCTCTCACAAAAAATTGATCATTTTAAGAACAAAATTCATTTTCTCAATACTAACAGATGAAAGTTGACTTTACTTTACTAATATCTTAATGGTAAAGTGACACTTTTCCTCACTAATGAAGAAAAGTGACTTTTAGTTTCTATTGGGGGTACTAAAAATGATATTCAACAAGTTTTTTTGTGGGACAAAATCGACGCAATTTGTTTTCTCAATACCACACCATATAAGAAAAAAAGCAAACAAAAAACTGAGAGCTGAAATGCCTCTATCTTCAATTAAATTATATATTAATTATTCCCAGTGGTTCAAATTGAATTAATTTCGGTTAATTTGAGTTTAAATTTCGATTAAAACAATTGCGTCTACCACAGATTGTCTACTTTAATGAAACCCAACTGAACTCGTCAAACACCAAATTGCAAGTGATAACAAGTGTCTCTATCTCAAATTTTGCGACAAAAGTTGGCCTTGTGTAGTATTTCCTCGAAGATCTTTTTATGAAGAACTAGAAATTCGAAAATGTAAACAAATTTCTATTTTTAAATTAAAGGTCGAAACGTTTGACTTTAAAGTTCTAGAAATATATATATATATATATATATATATATATATATATATATATATATATATATATATAATAAAAAAATATATTATATTGGAGGTAGTTAGTATTGAAAAAAATGTTGTACTTTAGACGGTGGAAAGTGACTTTTCACACTCGCCGATTTGGATCACTCGGCCTTCGGCTTCGTGTTCCAAACTATCCGCTCTTGTGAAAAGTGTCACTTTACTACCTTGTAAAGTAAATAACTTTTACATTCGTTTTCAGTGATAGTGAAGTATAAATTCTAAGAAAAACGTGGAAACTTTCAACTTTGTTGATAGAATCGAATGAAACTTATAACAGTTAGTGACGATGCTGTTTTTGACGTCGTCATAGATTTCTTTTTCAAGATTTGCAGCCATTTTCTAGCAAACTTGACGAACTCAGTACGTTGAAGAGTGGTTGAGGCTTAATGTCAACTTAAAGTGGCAGAGCAATACAAAGCAAATTCTAATTCGTGGCTCAGCAAAGGAAACTAAACTTTAGAATTAATTTTATTTATTTCTTATAAATTTTAATATTTATTCCGCCTATTCTATCTATCGAGTATTTTGATTTGATACCCAAAATGTGGGCAATTGAAAGTTTGTCCGCGTTTGCGTTGACACGCCGCTGATTGTACTGGTGAACGTTGCCGATTTTCGATTCAAAATCCGTAGACTGGCAAAAAATTTTAATCATAATAATGCTCGGAAAACACCCTTATTATAAATCAATGAAATGAATTAGAATTTCCATTTGAAAGAATTCCAACTATAATATATCATTTGCGTTTCACGTTCTCCCCCGACTACACATTCGCAGATATAGAAGGAAAAAAAATTATATCAAAGAACTTTGATTGAATTTTAATCATTTCGACTACATAAAACTCTTTAAAAATACACAACTTTACTTTTAGGTGTTGGCGTGAGAAATGTGGGGAACCGACAACAGATTCTAATAAAGTTTCATGTGCATAATGGCAAGAATAGTAATATTCAGTCTATTATAATGTTTGCTGAAATGGTAAAATAGCTATACATATATATATATGGAAAATTGTTGCTAAGAGTTTGATGAAAACAGTACAGTAATTAAAATAATTAGATAGTTTTCGTAGAGTGTGAAGTTTAGTAATTGTTCGCTTGGGTTTCCTTTATATACATGGAACATATACGGAAGTCAAAAAAGACGTATTAGAACTATGCATTGTTTAACCGAAACGAAGTTTCCATAGCACTTTTGTTGTTTCATTTGTACAATAAAGTCGTACCTGTCAACAATGTTGATGATGATGACGATGACTGCTGGAAACAAAGGAATTTGCTATTGCTTTTGTTTCAGCAAAGCTGCCTAAAATGACCATTTCTACTGCATAAACTCATAAGAAATAGACCAATCTAATATTAAAATTAAGAATATATTGACTAGCGATCCCCATTTTCATTCAATTAATCAATCCAATGGAAACATAATAGAGAAAGAGGGAAATATTCTATCGATTTCTATTTTATTTTTCAAATGACACCGAAAAATAGTGAACCGAAACATTAATTGAGAGTATGCTAAATAATTGCGTAATAATTAGTAATTAGTTTCGGCTTCCATTTCGCCAAAACACCGAAACTGTGGAGAAAGAGGAAAGCCCTACAAAATCGGAAAATTGTACCAAGTTCGAAGTGAATTATGAGCTGCTGCAAGTGAACCAAATTATCGTTGGGGAACGATTCTCAAGAACTGCCAGATTATGACACGCCGAAGCATTTTCCCTACATTGTTTTTTGATAAAGATGTGAGGCAAATTAAGTGTCCCTAATCTAAAATAGTACGATTTGAGGAGAGGCAAAATTTACTACACGTATTAGCGCTGATTGACATCGACAGGTTTTATTTGTAATCTTTTTGGAAATTTTACGATATAGAAGACTAGCCGATGGTTTGACTACATCTCAAACAGTGGCGGATTTAACCCCGATAACATTCTCGGCTAGGTGAGAGATGGCGCCCTTGCATAATGCTAGAGAACATATATTTGCAGGATAGTTCTCTATTTTACTCATAACGAAAAAAAGTCCTTTTCAAATACAAGGAGGATTCAATAACCTAGAGACTTTGTGGCTGATTTGAAAACAGGAAAAATTCAAACCAATTGTCCCACAATTGCTGCATTCATCCACGAAAGTCCTACGGCTGACCAAAAATGAGTTTTTCAAAGCTCGAAATCCAATGATATTTCTGATTTTGACCAAAGCGTTTGTGCAATGCAAAATTTCATCGGGCACGAGTCATTCCTAAAATTCTCCTTATATTCCACAGTTTGTTGCGCCCTCAAATTGTGTCGCCCTATGCCTAGGGCCAGAGCCTAAATCCATCACTAAGCATGAATAATTAATCTCTTTCTAATCCATCCTAAAAATGATTAGATCAAAAGAGAGAACAAGATTCTTTTCAAGATTTCCAATCAGTTTGGTCACATACTACAATAGCAGTCTTGAAAGTGTCATTATAGTTTGAGAAGTGAATATAAATTCGTATAAAACGGATAATGAATTGACTAGTTAATATAGACATAGCGAAATATTGAAAAGAAAAGGCCATAATTTTTGAAATTCTTAGAAGAATAGTTAAAATGGAATGTTTGAGCTATTTGTAATATGAAAGTAGTCTTAAAATCTGACATTTCAGTCGTAAAAGTATAAAGAGTAGTCCTTGTAGAAAAGTACAACTCGGTTTTATTGCATCGTAAGATTTTCGACTATTTAAAAGTTTTAATGAAACGATTTTGCTGAATCTACAAATTTAAATTGCTTTCAAGAATGAAATATCAGACTTTAAAACTAAACAAGCAAACATTCAATAACACTGATTCTTCTTTTATATTGCACAAATTTCAAAAGTTATTGCCACTTTTTCATGTTTCCAAGTTTAGCCACATGGACATTGTTACGAGCCAAGGGAAGCCAAAACATGGAGTCTTTGATTCGTTCACAAATAAGACAAATACCGTATTTATTCAATTTACAGATCAACTATCTATATACAGGGTGTCCCATAAGTAATGGCCCACCTTGCAGGGTCAGATAGGAAATTAAATTCTGAATCGAAAAGTCCTTTACCATTTTTCGATCTGACGCATAGATAATTTACTATGATTTAAATTCAATAACCAATCAGATGCGCGCTATAACTAATCCGGGCGCTACGGAGCAGCGCGTGAGTGAGCGATAGGACCCA
The DNA here is from genome assembly GCA_021725515.1 of Epicauta chinensis. Classification (NCBI taxonomy): domain Eukaryota; kingdom Metazoa; phylum Arthropoda; class Insecta; order Coleoptera; family Meloidae; genus Epicauta; species Epicauta chinensis. Next base: position 10,306 of record JAEDXX010000134.1, read on the forward strand.
TGGCAGTCTGCTTCTTCCCCACCTACCGTTCTACCACTATAGCGCGCATCTGATTGGTTATTGAATTTAATTAATAGTAAATTATCTATGCGTCAGATCGAAAAATGGTAAAAGACTTTTCAATTCAGGATTTAATTTCCTATCTGACCCTGCAAGGTGGGCCATTACTTATGGGACACTCTGTATATTCGGAAGGTCGGCAAATCAGACTAGATCCAAGTCGGCATCGCAATTAAATCGTAAATCATAAAAGTCGTGCGTGTCGTGCTAGTGGAGATAGTTTTTACTATTGATTCTTTGTCGTTCATGAAGCGCCCTTCTGACGAGGAACACTGCCAAACAAATATTTGTATTTTGTAGTTGCAGGATATAATTATTACAATTTTGACAAAATCACTATTTCATCAAACTTTTAACAGGTGCTATTTTGCAAAAAATAAGTACACATATGAGAAAGTTCATCTGAGTTTAGCTAAAAGGACTTTTTTTTAACACAGAGAGAGAAAAGTACGAATATTTATATTTGGGACCGATTCAAATCGGAGTTGAAGAGAAACTATCAAAATATTTCGAAATTTTTAATAGCTATTGCGTTGTAGAGGAGTAACAGCTTAAAAAATACAAATAATTGCTTACAGGGTTGGCCCTAATTAAGTTTCAAAACAACCGTTGCCACCATATGCCCTTAGAGTATCTTTTATTTTCCAAGTCCAAATTTTCAACTGTTTTCGTAATTTTATAAATACATTTTGCAGGGTGAACTTCAACCCCATGTTCTCTGTTAAATTTAACAGAGGACACAAATAGTTTCGTCTACTTATGTTCCAAAAAATCATAAAAATTGGAAGTTTCTAGCTCAAGTAGTTCTAAATCTTGACTCAAAAAGGATATAACAAAATAAAACTGTTGATGGAGACAGATTTTCCGGAAAATAAGATTGAAGACAACCTTTGAGCTTTGAAAACGAACAACTTACGAAAATTTTATGAAAATTTGAGCAATAGTAGTCATCGAGAAAAATTTAGAAAAATAAACGCGTTTAAGGCGCTACCTGGGATCGAAATAGGAAGCAAACAGTACCTATTTTGGCTATTTGATGTCAAGTGTTCAGTGTCCAGGCTGAGCTCTCGATTGTTGCCTCTAAAACTTCTTTCAGTCATAATACAATTGATGAGGACCAAGATTTGTACGAAACCTTCTCACCGTTTAGAGATATCCTGTATAAACGAAACGATCCGCACTAATGAATAAAGAATTGAATTTTTATTGACGTGTACTAAACGATGTATTTATCATAACATCTTTGAAGCACCTGTGAACACTCCAAAAGCGTATTTCTTATAATTACCGTCCAAAAGCTGTACAATTAATCAACAAGACTTGATCATTAATTAATTAGGAAGTTTTAACAATTCCAACTTTGTCAACTTCATTTTATTATTTCTCTACTTTCTGATTATCAGAAACAAATCAAAACAAAAAAATTGAATTACATCTATCTCTTGCTAAAAAATCAAGATATCTATATTAAATTTGACCTGATAATCCAACCCCCCGGGCGCCTATCAAATTCATTTGAACTTTTTCAATTATCCTGTCGCAGCTCACAAAGTCATCAAATCGTTGATGATGAAAGCTCTCATCTATAGATATTCATCCATATTACTTTATAAATTCGAATGAATTAATGATTATCGTTTATCTATCTCGGCATAATAATAATAATGAAAAATAATAGTAATACTGATGATAATTATGTGGAATCGATTTAATGCACTAACGCACACTAACAAGATGGTTGGTTGGTTGGCTTTTGTGGTTGTTTGGAGAGGACTATTAAAGATTCATGGACCGGTAGGCGCCGTCCCTATAGATTTAAGCTCGTATGTAATCAGGAACTGATATAATTCTACCTGTATGTGTACAAATCGCTTGTTTGTTTGCTTTTTTGTACCTCCCTTTCTGTATTATTATCATTATTTTTTCATTCACTTTTGTGGAACGAATTCGATAAGAGACCATCGATTACACCCACAAAATTATTAGTTTTTCTTTTCGTTATCTAATTTAACTGATCTTTACACGAAATACGAAATTAGACAACTGTATAATACGCGAATAATCTTAATTTAATCCATTTTCCACCCTCGAGTTATTAAATTTCTGATTTATTATAAATATACACTCGAAATCCTTGTATATATATACTGGGTGTATATTAATATATAAACGGATAATATTCCATGTTTAAACTAACCCCTCTAGCTTTTTCCTTCCTCTTATGGTTAGCACACATACACACACTTATACGAAAACCCACCTATTTTCAAACCACCACCAACAAGCCCATTTTTCCCTATTTCCGTTCATCCTCTAATCGCATCCCATATTCTGCGATGATGATGTTTTAATAAAAGGTAACCCGGACCAGTATAGATGATTTGTAGGTCGACATATTAACACGGAAATATACTGTTCTTTTTCGATTTTGTTGCGTATTCCAGGCGATTGAGAGAGAGCGCGCGCGGCCGGCTCTTTTATTAAATCCAATAAAGTAGCTAATTTCTGTTCAACATCACCTAATTTTAATTTATTGGGAGATTTTTAGTAAGATCCGGGTTCCAGCCTACTGTAATTATTTATCGATTTCTGGCATTAATAAGTAGCTAAACGCAACAAGATAAAAAAGTAGAGAGGATTATAAAGAGGGTGAGCGGCTTCTTTACAGAGCGTCTCGTTTGAGTTCAACATTTGTATTCGGTTTGGCATCCACAGTAATATAACACGTTTATTTCAGCTTGACTAGTTGGATAACAAAACGGTAAGATTCGATTCTGTATACAGACTGTCTCGAATATTTTTATTGAATTTGTTTAGGTTGACTCGATAATAAGGAGCAAAGAAGATGAAAAATTCAAGTCAGGACGACAAAATTAAAAAGAAAAATATATGGCCGTATTTAAGAATCTACAGAGTGTCTCATTATTGCTCGGCTATAAGCAAAGCACAGTTTAACACGTTGACAGCGATCAGATTTTTATAGAAACTCGAGCAATTTTATTAAAGAAACGTTTCTTGGAACTCAAAATTCATTTATGTTGAAACGACCGATGGTACACGCCGCCGCTGGTAAAGACTAGATAATATAGGTTGAGGTATTGCTCAAGGTACTCAGGAACGTGTTCATAATAAGGTAGTGACTGTTGTAGAACAGCTGAACAGTAGAAAAACTGAAAAAGTCAAGTACGATGAAATTTAAAAATAAATTAAATAATCGTATTTGAGATTATACAGAGTGTCTCACTTTGCTCGGCTATAAGAAAAGCACAGTTTAACACGTTGACGACGATCAAGTTTTTAAAGCAACGCGGCCGACTCGACTAAACGATTCTAGATCGGTGTTAAGACTATACAGAGTGTCTCATTTTACTCGCACTACAAAGAAATCATTGTTTAACACGTTGACGATCAACTCGATTAAAGGGCAAATGATTCTAGATCGGTGTCAAGACTTTAAATTCACTTAAGTTCAAGCGACCGATGGTACACGCCGGTGGTAAATATCAAATATGATGACATTGCTCAAAGTTCTCAGGAACGTGTTCATAATAAAATTATGACTGTTGAAGAAAATCTATTCTATACAGGCTGTCTCGAGTAGAGAAGGACATTTAAGCAGACGAGCTGGGATGATTAAGTTCAGAGAAAAGCTATCAATAAAATTCAGATTGTACAGTAGGGTGAGCCAAAATAACTAACCCATCGAATTTATGGCCTCAAAAGAGCCTATATGTTGGAAAAAAAATTCTTCCATTGAGAAAAATTTTTAGCTCAATTTTAAATGTTGTCGGTGACCATTTGAAATTACCCATTTAAATAACATTGTCCATTAAAAATGCCATAACTTTTGAACCGTTTGAGATAAAAAAATTATCCGGGCATATTCTTGTAGAGCATTAAATTCTCTAAAAATGTGTTTTCTGGTTGATTTTGTAACTCAAAAATTCATATACTTACGGGCTTTGAAAGTTGATGGAAAATAGATATGTTTCTTTCAACTTTCATAACCCGTAAGTATATGAATTTTTGAGTTAAAAGAGCCAACTTCAAAGTATATTTTTACAGAATTTAATGCCCTATAAGAATATGCCTGGATAAAATCTTAATCTCAAACGGTTCAAAAGTTATAGCATTTTTAATGAAAATTTCCAAAATAGCTTTAAACTAAACATATCTGTTTTTCATCAACTTTCATAGCCCGTAAGTATATGAATTTTTGAGTTAAAAAAATCAACTCTGAAGCATTTTTTAGAGAATTTAATGCCCTACAAGAATGTGCCTGGATAACGTTTTTATCTTAAACGGTTCAAAAGTTATAGCATTTTTAATGGAGAAAAATTTTTTTGCGTGTTATTTAAATAGGAAACTCAAATGGCCACAAAATTTGACTAAAAATTTTTCCCAATGGGAGAATTTTTTTCTCAACAAATAGGCCCTTTTGAGACCATAAATTTGATAGGTTAGTCATTTGGGTCCTATTATACAGAGTGTCTCTGCTTGAGAGACAACAAAATACAAAGAGAATACAAATACGGTAATATTGCGCCCATTTCTCTAAAACCTCACAATTTTCCTAATTAATCTCTTTTTCTCGAGGAAAAAAAAACTAATTAAAAGAGCGACCTGCTGATAGTACACGCCTGCGTCACTAATGAGTGTGCAGCTCAATTAAAAGAAAGTCGATTACAGCAACTTTCAAGCAAACAGATGCACATAAGGCAACGCACTTCAAAGACCAGAAATTATTAAAAAATCGACACTTACCTGTTGTGTTGTAGCACAGTAAATAGCTGCAGCCCGTCAGACGCCTGAAACAAGAAAAGAAAACCAATTCTGTATGTTTTAATAAAAAAAAAACAAAAACGTTGAACAAACAAGCACAAAACATAAAATTCTCATCTCCGTACAAAACCTGATTGAAACGATTGTCCCCAACCACAATTTTTACTCCCTAAGTCCTCGAATTTTATAAGAGGATCTTTCTGAAATGTATACGACCACAACTACTACTATAACTACAAGAAAATTATATTAGAAAATGTAATACAAGTTGATATTTCTACGTTATCCTCTAATTTAAGACTCTATGTTATAACGTTCTCCCGGAGCTCCCAAATTCTATGTCTAATCCAAAAAATATGTCGCAATCGTATTTTAAATAAAATAAAATAAAATATAGTATACAACACAATATTTCAACGTTTTGTGTATCTATTATCGCCGACAAAAAATTTATATAAAATGGAATCATATTAATCATTTTAATCATAACAATTGTATGTGTTATTTGATAAAAAATGGAAAAAAACTGGCCTAAATAAAAGCGATCAATCAATCATTCGATTTTGCCCCAACCGACCGCTAATACAGCTCGCATTTATTTATTATAACCAAATTTCTACGTTTATTAATTAATGACACTCTTTTCATTCGACAAGATCCACAACAACTTACCGGAAAAAAATTGAGTGAGATCAATACGAAGATAGATTACCAAGTTATAACTTTCTATTGATTGAATTCAATTTGTATCGTGTACAATGTCAATCTGCCGCTTCCATCTAATTCTCTTTTTTTGGTTGCTTTCGTATATCGACTGTCTTTAGAATTTAATGACAACACGCCCGGGTCGCGTCTATCTCTCGCTTATTAAAGTTTTTAATTTGAAAAAGTTTAAAAAATGTTTTATGTAGTGTGTATTCAAGAACAGACTGCATTTTATATTGACCCTAATGTTGGGCCCGAGTTTTACTGTCTGTAGGTGGGGCACCACACCGTATAAAACTTATCATTTTTAATGAAACCAGAAATTAAGCAAATACGCTTCTATATTTAAATATGAAAATCATTTCGCTGGTTTTTTGTTGGTAGTTTTATTGCTAAAACAGTTAGGGAACGTTTATTAAACGGCTGTTTGTCCAACGAGCGAGAAAAAAGAGTAGCGCAGTATTAAAATATTTATGCGATTAAATAGTTAAAGATAGTGGTGGAATCGTGGAGAACCGACACACAAATAGAAGAGATCCTGTGGAATTATACAGTCATTTCAGTATAACTAATCAACGACCAGATCAAAGTGTACAGCAATTAAACGGTTGTGTCATTGTGGGATGACTATAATTGACGATTTCTGTCCAATTAAAGTTGCCTACGTTTTCCAAAGGTCTAATGATTTTCTTATTATTACGATACGATGCTAGGAGATTTCTACTGAAATGATGCCCCGTGATGACTTTAATTTTTCCGTTCTACTGAGAAAGGATTGGCGCTTAATCAGTCATTATGGTGCCACTATAATTGTTAATCGATACAATTTAACAATTTTCTAATACCTGGCCGTAACATTATAAATTCTGGCCTACTTTTGAGCGACTTATTGCACCCAAAATTTCGTATAAATTTTGATCTGGTATCCAAAAAATTTTCTGCTAAAAAAAGATTGATTTTAGATGCAGGAAAAGGTGCTAAAATCACTTTGAATTCTTACACAATAAGTTATTAGTCACTATGAGACTACTATAATCGGTAAATTAAAGCTTGAACGTCCAATTTTCAGGAATTCTATTGCTGGAAATTTTATTTTTCTGCTGGATGAATTTGGTCAAAGATGCAGTCGCCCCAGGATGACTTTAAGATTTTTCCTCTCTACTGAGCACGGATATGATTGACGCTTAACCTGACGCAACTATAATTTTTAACGGATTTAATTTAGCAATTTTCTAATGTTGCACGATAAAGAGAAATTACAGAGGCTGTCTGCGAATTATGGCAACTTTTGTGGAGCCAAAAAATTTTGATGTGGCATTCAAAAGATTTTCTGCTAAAGAAAGATTGATTGTAGATTATAGATTGATTATAGCTTATTAGTCATAATGGGACTACTATAATTGGTAAACTAAAGCTCTTCTTTTTGGGTAAATTCAGTGGAACTTATACTCGTCCCAGAATGACTTCAACTTCACATCTACAAACCTCCAACGATACTGTTGGCTACAATCAGTCATTATGGGACAACTGTAATTTTTTTGCGTTAGACATGTTGATTTTTGGACCTAAAATTCGAAATACTACAGTCATGCCTGAATGACCTGATGATACAAATCCGTCAATCTGAGCAGAATTTTTTTTACCGATGTTTTGATTGATAAGAAACTCTATTTCTAGCCAGTGCACAATTTTTCCTTATTTAATGCGTTATTCGCAAAAAACCACATCTGGTATAAGTTTTGTTTCAACATTGCAGTCAACGTGTTAAAATTGAAGACTTTTCTAGTAGAGAGAAACAGGTAATTGTTTAATTTTCAAAAGTATTCTTTAGTTACGGAATATTATAGTCATTCCCGAACGACACGATTCTATAAATATTGTTTTCATAGCAGGAAATTTCACTGAAATCGTATCCACTGATTCTCTACACGACTACAGAAACCTAAATAAAACTACATTTTCGTTGATATTGGTGTAACGATAACTGTACTTGGCGCTCCAACAGGAAACTTAATTACAACCGTTTCTACTACGAAATGGAATCATTCAGTGGTGGTTCAGGTGATTATAGATAAATCCTTATCGTTACCCTACGTTAACGAAAAGCTTGAGAAATTATGGTTGGTAAACCAATTTGAAAACAACATTTTAAAGGAATACGGTCGTCCCCGGATGACTGCCTAATCAAAACGATAAAACGCGTCTGGATTTTAAGGTCCAGTGAATCACAGCAACGAACCAAACACGTAGTGAAGTACGTGGAACAAAAGACAGAAAGACAGAAAGCAATAAGCTGCAGAAAATAATCGAACTCACCAGCAAGGCGCTATCTGAAACTTTGTCTCAGCAAAAAGTGAGTTAAAACCACTGCTTCTAGATTTACCTTCGCTCTAATTATCGCTAAAAAAATTGGAAATAGTAAACAATAACACTTAGAAAGCCTACCTGAAAATAGGTGGAAATAGTCGTCCCACAACGACTGACTGACGAAACTGCTGATAAATGATAAACAAGCAAAATAACGCCTTAACAAAAAGATGAATCAACTTGACGAAGAACTTGGTGCGCACGTACGCTCGTGGCAAGTCGTCACGGGACGACTGTAATTTTAGTTCCCCCCAGCAGGAAATTTAACTACAACCGTTTCCACAGCTAGATAGAATCATTTGCTGTTGGTTTAGGTAATTACTAATGCAACCCAAAATTCCGATCCAAAAATTAGATTCCGTTCTGCTTATTAAAAAGAAATAATAATAATAATAATAATAATAATAGGAGAAGAGCCATAATAAGGTTTAAATAGAAATTTGAATAGGATTCCCGCAGGCACATTATTTATTAATTTCCAATTAACACAAAATAAATTTTTACTTGTTAATTAATGATGATTAATTAAAATTTTCCACATAATAAATTTAGAAACTGTACTATAAACATTTGATAGAATTTCTCTCTTTATTTATTTTTGGTATGTTGCGACTCTTTCTCTTTATTTTTCTACGTTGAATAGAATGATTTTAGCAACTAACATTCGTTTGGCTGCTGCGGAAATTAGAACCAGATCCTGTCTTTGATAAGGGCACCCCTCAACAAATTTATTTCAAATCTTCCACCTGATTACTGTTATATATTTGTGCGGGTGTTCGTGCGAATCGTCGATAATAATGATGTTACGCTTTATGGTTTCATTCAACCAACAACAAAAATATCAAACAGTAAACAACAATAACACACACACAGAAAAAAATCTACAATAAATCGATAATTGATGGTGTTTTTAGTGTAGAAAAAAAACTAAAATTTGCATGTTAATTACAAGTTTATCCTGAATTGGGGGTTGTGATGACGGCGACGCTCGGATGGGGATTTTTTTTTTTTAATATTATTAAACCAATGCGAATAATTACGCTTCCCTACATTCTCCGGTAGATTAATTGAATAATATGCTCGGCAATAAATTCGTTGAATACAAAAAGAAATTATTAGACGAGCGAGAGAAGAGGAAAAAAACGCAGCACCAGCATGCAGTCTATTAAATCATCTAAATGAGAACAACAAGAATCTTGTAAAGCGTACTAATAAATAGCTTAATGGATTATTGGAAAAAATATTGAAAATTTTGCCCACAAGCGAACAAAAAAAAAATCGAATAAATTGATGATTTTAGATAAATTGAATCTTTCAGATTGACTGCAGCACCGTTTCAATTCTGGTGGTTGTATTGTTGGAAAATAGCGAAAAAGTTTACAATGATGGGTGGTAGTAGTAGCTTCTTTTATAATGGCCAATGGAATTAAATTGGTTTTATTATTGTAAAATCGTTTGTGTAAATTGTGTGACACAATCGATTTTGCGAAACGATACGATTTAAAACACAATTTTAATTATTAAATAATGGTGTCGGTGTGTTTATTGAATTTACAAAAGTAAACGAACATAAGTCGTGAATAATGAACGAGCGATGCGCCCAAAACGGCTGAAACCTGAAAATTTAAGCTTTCCGCATTTTGTATAAATGCTTTAACAAAGCAACCTTTTTACTACATAATCGGCGTCTCTGATGTTGTATTTTCTAAGTAAGGCTATGATTTTGAAAGATTCTTCCTGAAGTCTCGTTCAAGTCATCGCAATATTTAACGATCCAATAATTAAAAATATATGCATTTCTTAGGGGTTAATTCAATTTTTAAGGGTGTAAATTGTTTTAAACTACTGATTTGTAGTTAGTTCAATTTCTCAATTTTTCAGAGCGAATGATTTTTGAGAAAAATTTCTAATTTTTGACTGATTACAACGATATCTGCAAGAGCCACAATTGATTAATAAATTAGAAAAATTAATTGATAAAATATTGAGAAGTCGTGTTCGTTATTAAATATTGATCAAATTTTGCATAAATTATATGACAAAATAAATAGAGTAAAATTGATTTAGGCACTTTCTCTTAAAGTCAATTTATTGTTTTTGCAGTAATTTTCAATAAGAAAAATCGGTTTTCTGTTAATTCATTCTTTTTCTAGAAAAATTGGATTTTTTTACTCTTGATACTCATCACTATTAGTGTAAATTAAATAAAACAGCAGTGGCGGCGTAATGCGGGTTGGAACCCATGGCGGTTTTCCATTGAGCACCCCCAAAGTAAAACAAAGTACCAAACATGTTTGCGGGACTTTATTTTGCTAAAACATGCTTTCCTGTACGTTTCAATAAAGAGATTGGTTAATCGCGCTTGACTTTAAAATTTTGAAAAGCTTCTTAGCCGTGAAGCCACCGAAACACAAATACCGACCTGACCGAAAGCGCCTAATTCACCGCAGTGCTAAATTTATTTGAACTGCGTATTTGCTGACTAATCTTAGTATTATGTAGCAATCCTTTCTCTCCATAACGTTCTTCTTTTCGAGTTCGTAAATGATTACTTACGCAACAGCATCGTTTTATGTATTCCGGCACTTAACCACTCATAACTTCACAAATAATCGAAATTTTTATTTCAAAGTTTGGATATTTATTTTTGCATATTTTTGCTAAATGAAACAAAAAAAAACAACACTTCGATATTCTGAGTTGTGTAAACATGTCGCCCCCTTAATGGGGGATGGTCTAGTTGGATTTTTTCTCTTGATTCAAAAACTGCAAAACTGCAGTATAAACAGTGGAAAAATCCACCTTTTTCAAAACTTACATGGGACACGAGAGCATTGAGAAATGAAAACGAAAACTAGAAAAAAAAGGAAATTTCTCGATGACAATAGATTGTATCGGAAAGCTAATTAAATCATCTGATTAGGCTTTAAAAAGTAACACATCAATTATTTCTACCAGCTGTCTCAATTGAAACTAGGCCACCCTATACAGTTAGTTATTGTTTAGCATCTAATTATGTGGAAACACTTCTTTTATTAGACAGGCTGTTAATAATTATAGTAGCGGTAATTTTTAAATATTTCAGAATTACCAAATTGTCTTTTAAGGGGCCATACACGGTCAAGATTTTGAAAAAATCGGTTCTATGCTTAAATTTCAAAATCTATGCTAATCCGATAAATACTCTCGAAATAACACGCACTTGGATAGAGTCGCTGGGAAACGGCTGAATCTCAAATTTTGGCCCAAACCTAATGAATATATTTTCTAAAGATTGACAAAATAATTTCCATTTCATAAGCAATTGAAAGCCAAAATTGGCCTCGAAAATCGAATTTTTCATCTAAAAGATCAACTCAGGAAGGATCACTTGTTTTTCGGACTGCTGACTGCGTTTGACCGCCTAATTAGAAAAAATCTAAGCATGATTTTAATGGAACAAACAATATTTTAAGAGATTTAGAAATTGTGGAGTGCATCATGCTAATCGTCAAAATTCTGGAGACTATATTCACCCGGCGCATCCACCAAATTTATGATTCGCTCTCGTATATGAATTGTTTTTCAACCACATGAACATTCAGAATAATTATGAAAATAGGAAAGCACTACGAAATAAAATATGTTCCATATTACTAGTTAAAAGTGGTCCCAGAAAATACCAAAGTTTATAAGGTTCCACTACAGATTGTTGAAATTATTTGAAATATTTACTTTTTAGTTAAACATCCTGCACTGGCACTCATACATTTACAATGCAACTACAACGTTTCATTTACAATTCAGGAAGTTGTAAAACTGCAAAGTTTAGATGTCAACCAGTCGAGAAAAAAATACTGTAAAACATTCTTGCAATCGATATATATATATAAAGGCGATTTACCACTCACTCACTGACTGACTGGCTGACTCATCACGATATCTCCGAAATTATCCGTCCAAGACTCTTTAAATCTGGCACATATATTCCTTTCATGATGCTGACGCTAATTAAGAAAGGTTTTTTTGAAAATTCACCCTATAACGGGGTTACAAAGGGCAATACGTTCATTATAGAACGTTCCGCTGTCAGTTGTCACCACAGTCAATTTATTTGCGACGTTGTCATGTGTATTTTTTCCTTATATATACGCAAATGACAAATACCAATACCAATAATCTACGGCATCTACACAAACAAAGTCACAGGAGTACGGCTAGTTGTTTAATAATAGTAAGATGTAGTCGGTCTCTTAATTTCGATAATGTACCCATAAACTGTTAAATTCGCAGCCATTCGCAGATTTCGTCGCGAATATGATAACAAGAAAGTTAATTCTGCTAATCGTAAAAATTTTATAGAAATTATTCGCCCAGCGCATCCACCAAATTGCTCTATAATTCACCGGAAACACTAGTGTTTGTAACAGTTCAACGCTAGCATAAATGCAAGTTTGTAAGCGAAAAAAGTGTCTCGTTTTTGAAATATTTGCCAATGTGACTGCTGGAATTGCTATTATTTTTTTTATATATAAATAACCCGATTAAGAACTTACAGTACGAGGAAACCGCTAAGGCCAGTCGACGAATTGAAGATATTAACTTAACAAAAACGATATTAGAGATTGACAACAGTTACAACCACCGCTTTTAAGCAAGAAGTATGTGGAAATTGTAGAAATTCTATTATAAATCGTTTTTGCACTATAATCGTAAAATTCGTTGGTGGTTGCGTTAAAATTACGATACGGCCACGACTCCAAAGTTTGTTTAGAAAAATTACTCAAGCGAACAACAAAAAATCGAAGTGTTCTCTGAGTACGCAACTTGCACGCTAGACAAATTGAATCGTGAAGACATTTTAAACACGCCTTCAAAAAAAAGTATGGATTGTTCGATTCTTCAATTGCTTCAAGAATATTGAAAATTTTCATTAAAGACTTTTGCATAGAAACTGGAGAGAACGAATACATCTGTTGGTTTTATCTGTCGTTATTGGAATATGCAAGAAAACGAAGAAAATATATCGTATTCAACAATTAATTGATAATTATTGTGCTGATTAGCGTTTTGCCGCTTCAATCAATTCTGGATTCATCTATAAAGAGGCCACTTGAAATTAATTCAAAAGCGGCAACAGACGAGCCTCAATTAAAATCAATTATGGGCACTTACCTTTCGTTGTTGTGGCTCGTAAATTCTCCAAAAATACGTGTTGAGACAGCACCGTTTTAAAAACAACCGATTATCCGCTATTCTTATCTTGTCCGAATAATTATCAGTGGGCGAACGTTGTCTTTTAGACTATAAAAGATTCGGAAATTGACGATTTGGAATATTTCCAATAAACGTCCTTTGGTCAGTTTGAAATGTTTTTTATAGTTCATCTAATATTCGTTTGATTTCTCTACTAATTCTATTTTAATGTGGAACATATAGAAAGAATTATCTATTGATACATGTAACAAATCTGGTACGTAAAGGTTTCATAAAATTTGATGTTTATTAACAGTAAATAAATGTTACGTTATTTATTATTGTTCCAAACATTTTACATAATCTAAGTAAATTATAGTTTCATTGTTATTATTATTATTATTGAATGGTTGGCTGCACTATTGAATAGTTTAGCGATTAAAACACATTTAACACCAAATATTCTAGCAGTGTAACCAACAATATTGTAAACAACATAAACTACGTGAATATTTCGACTATTGAGAGAACGGATTGTATAGTAAGTTTCATTGTTTGATATATATTTTATAGTAAAATAAGACCGACCGTAATTCCACAATATAGTTATGTGGAGTGCTACAAACACAATAAACTAACAAAACAAAAAGAAGGGACCATTCAGAATACGATCTAAACTGATTGAAAATAATGTGCACTTTTGGCTTTCAAACAGAAGAATAACAATTTCCCTGGTATGCAAATATTCGTGAAGAATGGTCGTAAATATAGGAAAACTCTTCCACACTTTATTGTCCCTTAATTTTACTGATTGGTAGGTGAAATATCTGAAAAAAAGGAGAACGGCGTTGGACTGGTCTATCAAGACAATCGGCTATAAAAAGCGGTTTAATTAATCAATTTTGTAAATAAAATTTCCCGGCGCATCCACCAAAATTGAACAAAATTTCAAGCCCAAAGAAAACCGGTTCTTTTAGAATTTTTTCTGAGTATACTTTTTAGTCTAGTAATGTCGAAATTTACAGGTATGTTCTGGCGACTTTTCAGTTTATTTTGTTAGTTTTTGTTTCTTTAAATAATGGTTTTTGACTCTGCTATCGTTCTTCTCCTGGAGGTCTTCTAAAAAAGACGTTTTGCGATGAGAACGATGATAGGACTAAATTATCCGAAATGGAAGAACAGAAAACAATTCGTTGATATAATACATTATCTAGACCAGGGGTCCTCAATCCTATGCCGGCGGGCACCATGGCGCCCGCGGACCATTTTACGAATGCCCGCCGCAATATTATGTGTAATAAAATAAATAGTTTTTTTGTCAGAATTGTTTACGAATGGTTGCAATGTCAATGCTATTATTACAACTGTTGACAAGATTTCATTTATAAACAATTATATTTATAAACAATACTATTGGCCTTGCAATTGTTTTGATTCAAATGTTGTCAACAGTTGTAATATTAACATTCGCATTCCAAGTATAGTAAACAATTCGGACGTCGGCTTTTTTCATCAATGGATAAGTTATTGAACCCCAGAGAAGTTTTAATTTCTTTTTTGAGCAGCAAATAAGTTTTTTAAGGAAAAAAAAAATTTTCATATCAAATTCAATCGCAGTATTCATTGTAAGTAATTGGTTTCCTAATATTGAGTAATTTTCGAGACCTCATACGACGTTTTGGCATTTCCAAAATAGCTAGAACGAAAATCGTGTCGGTCAATTGAAGTACAGACATTGTAGTCTAATTTCCTTAGATGCTTTTCCATTTCAATTCATAAACAAACAAACACCCAGTATATTTCTTAAATCGGTTTGGACGTTTTCGAGAAAACACAGTTTTGAGATAAAAATGCGTTCGAAGTTACACAAACATGTTGCAAATTCGTCGCATCTCCACAAATATGCGTGTATTGCCGAGAATATTTGTCACATTGGCATAAAATTTTCTGCGTATCTACAGAAATGAATGTACATTTTTTGAAAATGCTCGCAGCGTATAACCGCTTAACGCAAAGAGACGCAACGCACTTCAACCAAAATGAATTGATTGGGAGTGCGAAAAATCTCCGAAAACGTTGTACAGTTCGCCAAATATCTATGAAAATTGTGGCCGTACATCTGACCTCAAAACAGGACTGTCTACATTTTTGTCGTATCAAAACAATTATAAAATCGCCCTTTTCGTATGGGATTCTGTTGAGAAAAAAAGAGAAACACTTACGGTTTGGTTCCTGTTGATAACTGCCTAACCGCATCAAAAATAGAAAGAAAAACTATTAGTATTATCAAAAAATATATAATTCTTTGAAAATTTACCATCCTTATGGTGATCCCAGAGCCGTTCGGCATGGGATGTCTGTTTGTATACTAAAAACACTGACACTTACTAACACTAGCACTAGACACAATTAATTATTAATTAAGAAACAAAAATCATAATTTTTCCGAAACAATATTAACACTTCAAAGACTGGAACACAACTGAACCAAAACGAATAAATTTAACAATAACAAGCGTATCATGTAATTGGCCTTTGTTCGATTCTTATCAAGAACGTATATTTGCGATTAATTTAATCTTCACGATAACAAAAAAAGGTGGATTATTGAAAATGTCTTTTATAAATAATGATACGGTTATCCAAATAAAAAGGGGTCAATATGGATGAAGGAATTGGGGCTAAGGAGGCAGTTGTACACTTCAAAAAAAAATCCAAGCGTGGATTGGAAAATTCCAGGACCGAGGCAAAATTCAAATGTAGGATTGCGAATTGCAGTATTTTCATGATTAAAAATAAATGACTACTATACCCGATTATAACCAGAATAAATCCTTGAAACGATTTGTTGATTAATTTATTGGCAGCGACCGCAAAAAATTTTTTAAAATGCTTTATTTTTTAATAAGCTTAGGTGAAAAAAAAAACATCCCAACCCTCGTTTTCTATTCAAGGGGTTGTACGTAATCAGATTTCATGTGATGGATAAACATTTACGAACACAGAAAATTTTATATGAATCCAACAAATATTTTCGATTTATACGGACGCCTCGCAGTATGTGCAACGAGCTTTTGAAACTCTGGACGCGTTTTTCCCAAAGCTATCAAAGTCGGTGAGGAAGATTTCTCGGAACAGCTGAACACAAGCTTCAAAAATATATTTTGCAGATTGATTTTTTCTCTCCAATTTTACAAAAATTGAAAATTTGTATCGAAAATCGAACTTTTTGGTTTGAATAGTCGCCATTTTGTTAACAATCAATATTTTGATACGTTCGTCGATCAATCTATACATAAATTAACGAGCTTTTTTTTGTTTCTTTCATTTCCAACGATTGAGTCCCGAGTTCTTAACAAAATAAATAAATAAAAATTGTCAAAATAAAGGTAAAGGTCGTCGAAATTCTCTAAGATTATGGCGCCCCAATAAGCAGGTCCAGGCCTTATAATAAATCACGTTTCGAATATTTGTGTTTTGTTAATTCCAGGTCCGGATTCAAACAGAATGATGGGGGGTTAAAATAGTAAATACAATAGTTTAAAATTAAAAAGATGTGAATAAATGCTACACATATTGAAAGTTTCTCTGAAAATTACTTTTGAACTTGTCGGTACATAAGTTGAAAATTCCGTTTGAGATTCATGGAAAAGTATTACAAACAAAATGCGAAATTTCTATAAATTCGACAAATTTCTTTGAATTCCACCCTCGTCAGAAAAATAAGGTCAACGCGACACGACTCAGCCAGACGGTTGACAACCAGAAATAGTTTTCTTTTGTTTACCAGTTAACTTTTACCCACTGGGGGCAAGTTTATTGGAGGGCCATAACCTTAGAGATTTTCAACTAGTATTCATATAAATTTTTACATTAACAGACTGGAATGCTTATTTAGAAATTATTGAAGAATCGCTTCTGTTCGGGCTGTTGACTGCTTATAACCGCTTAAAAGTTTGCAACGTACAAGAAAATTTTCCCGGTTTTTCGCTAGAGGCATCTATTGATAAAGCGCTAAAACTCTGTTAGCTTAGTTCAAGAATACCACCAAAAAGTAGCTTTTTTTCGCTTCGTATAACGCCATCTCGTTATTAGAAGATGTTACAGAAATAGTGTTCATTTAACTAGCGTCATCTAGTATTCGAAAGTCAAAGCGCAAACCAATCTAAAGGTACGAGCACATTGTAGCGTTAACTGACGTCATCTCGTTACTAATTAATAGAGATCGTCTCATACAACTTCAATTATATTGGAGACACAAATTCGAGTCTACAAAGTAAACATTTGATCTGTGCATCTTTTATATCTGAAAGCCTGGCTACTGTGATGAAGAAACGAGAAAGAGAGCCGATTTATGGTGAGATGGACTACAATAATAACCTATTTTTATAGTATTTTAATAAACATTTATTCCAAAAATAAACGACTTACATTGAAAGCTTAAAAAAGTAGAAAATATAGAAATTCTTACTTTTTTTAATGTATAAAATTTTATAAAATATCAAATTTTTATCTCATTGAGGTTATTGTTGATAATTGTTGTTAATCTAAATTAAATATAAAAATGATGAATCAAAAAGTGAAATATGTAAGCATTGTCGTAATAAAGATAAAGCTATGCAGCATAAACATTAAAAAATTTGATAACACTTATATAAAAATATCCCATAAATAAATTATTATACATAAATGTTTATATAAATATATCAATATTTGTATTGTAGATAAACAAATAGCTCGGCTAACACCTGAGAATATTGAAGACACCAAATGCAGATTACTGTTAATATCTCAATTTTATTTTGTACCACTTATTTATTGTTTTTTTTTTGATTGATTCTTAATAGCTGTTGTAATTAATTGTGTTGTTTTTTTTGTTTGTTTCGATTATTGTATAAATTAATAATCACCACGCCATGTTAGTAATGAATCAATTAACAACAACGCACCATTAATTATAGCTAATGATGCTTTCGATAGACCATAATTTCGATATTCAGAATTACGATAATCTTTGAAATGATTGATATTTAGAGCACCAGCTGCTACAAATAATGCACAACCTAATAGACAGTAGAAAATATCGATTCTTCGATTAATCGGTGTCGACATCAAATGACCTAAATTTCAACAATTTATTAAAATAAAAAAATACCATAAAATCCTGAAATATCCTACCAGCAAATCCACCAACAAGAACGATAATATAACCGCCGAAGGCTGCCACCGATAGTGTATCAATATTGAAATCGCCGGTTTCACTCTTCGAATGTAGGCAGATGCAGACGATTGTGATTGCCTGGAAAAATGATCGTTTTGCACGTTGAGAAATGATAATCGGTGCAAACTGACCTCAGAAACTGACCATCAAATTTTCGAAAATTCAACAACAATTAACTAGCGTTCAGGGTCGCGACTGTGCATTTTAATTAAATGAGAAAGTTAAAAGTTCGTTATAAAACTGTTCAGAATAATAGTTGAAAACGAAAATTTACCAGATACCAATTAAGCTACCAAGGCAAGTTTACTATCAAAGGAGGCTTTGCACTACTTAAGACCCGCTTTAGAGGTCGTCAAATATGAACAAAAGCAGGTTCCACTCGAAACAAAAATAATACTTATTTTGTTAATCCGCGACAGAAAAGCTACGTTTCTCAGACCATGCGCAACTTTTCAATTTTGCGACAAAATTAAAACAAAGATGAATATTGAGCGTGCGTTCTGTGAGGAATAAAATATAATCTGAGCGGTCCTTTGGAAGTCAAAGAACTACCTGTTCCGAGTAAAATATGCTAATACTAACACGACAATCTGTTGTTTATTTACTAAGCGACCTGTAAAAGTTTACAATTTTTATGATTCGGTCAGTCTCTTAAGTCATTGCATCGGCTATAAATTGAGCCCATCCCTAATGTGTGCATGAAATCAGGTTGCTATTACCTTGAATTACCATTTTCATAAGCGGGCTAATTACACAATTTCAACCAATTTCAGCGTGTTTCTTTATTGGCGATAATTGCAGAAATTATCATAATCACTAGCCACAAGTACGTGATATAAATAATTTAAACAATTACGCGTAATTATTGATAAAATTGCAACTTACCAATTCGAGAAATTTAACTATTGATAATCGACTAACTGCCATTGTTCTGTTGTGATTTGTTGAATTGAAAATTGAGAATTAAATTAGAAAAATCGTTGGTTTTCTTTTATGTATGCGAAAGAACGGAAAGGCGTCGTCTGTATATCGATTGTGCCGACCACACACACTACTGATTGTGCGCTCTTCTCGAAAATAACGTTACGGACGACGGCACGAATAATACTGATTTGCGTGTTTACAATTGTCATGGAAAAAATTAGTTGTAGCGGAGGAAATATACGAATGAATCTAATGATGTCATCGGTTAAAATGGAAATTATGTTGTTTTCAAGCATTTCCAATGGTTATCGTGACAGTGTTGAGAATCGGGTCGTTCAAAAATCTCCGGATATGTTCAGATCAACGGAATGATTCATAGAGTAAATCCATTTTGATAAATTGCGATAAGAGCTTATTAGGATTATTAATTATGTGGATGATGTCAATTGCGCAATAGATTAATCATTTATAATTTTAACAATTATCAAGTAAAACAAGCTCCAGTAGTAGTTTGTTTGTTTTCTAGAATAATCTGCCTTTGTGTCCCGATCTCGAGCTATTTCGAATTTATTCTAGTCCAATATTTTTCGACTCAAAATGCATGAACGTTGAATGGATCATTCGATAAAAATAGAACGATTTTAGCCTTGAGTTTTTATTGTTGTGTGTTTCTTTTTATAATTAATTTTAAATTACACCGTTTACATTTCAGGTATGATGTCATATACCTGCTTTTGAAGAATGACAACATACAAATTGATGAAATAATCAAAAAATTGCTGCGATACGAGTAACTGGAATGAAATTATAATTAAGAGACCTTGATATGGGCTATATTTGTAGTTTGTGTAAGAAGAAATTTCAAATAATCCGCAAAAATTACAAATGTCGTACAGATGGCGCAGTCGGCAGCAACCAGCGACTATATTGGAGAGGAAACTCACTGGTGGAAGATGAGAGAGAGAGAGAGAGAGGAAGAGAGAGCTCATTTATCCCCTGGGTACTCCCTCTTGCGCAAAATACCATAAGAGTAACCTCAATTAGTGCAAGTTGGGTAGATTTTGTTTTCTTAGAATCAACGTTGGCAGTCCCGCTACAGATTGTCTCATGTAACTTTAGTCGTCTGAACGCGTGACTTGTATTGAAGACGCCTTTGCACGAAGTCCTTCCAGCTCCTGCGAGTCCAGGAGTTTGATGGGTAAAAAAGGGAAAATGAAAATCGAGAGGTGGACGGGAGAAGGAAGAAGAGAATCATTATGGACTATATTTTTACAGATCTTGCGGAAGAAGGGAACATCCTCAGTCTCTGAAGCCTCTATGGTTTTCTCACTTGATTTCTCTCTCTCTCCCCTCTCTCTTTCATTCTCAACACAATCTTCCTTCAAACGTATGAATTACATGAAAAGATCTACAGTAGGGTGGAGAAGCAGGGAGAGAGAGAAACATGGAGCGAGGGATAATTTATCACCCGCATACTCCCTTTCACGCAATCTTTAACAAAACACCATAAGAGTGACCTTAGTTCGTGAAGGCGTGACTTAAGTCACACAATTGTGTTGAAGACGTCTTTAAGCAAGGTACTTCCAGCTCCTGCGACTTCAGGAGTTTATTATGAGACACACACTCTCACTGGTAAAAAGGGAAAATGACAATCGAGGGATGAACGGGAGAAGGAATAAGAGAATCATGGTCGATTATAGTCTCTTGCAGAGAAGGGAACATCCTCGATCTCTGTAACCATCTGGTTTTCTCCCTCTCTCTCTCTCTCTCTCGCATTCAGAAAATACAACCTTCCAAAAGCCATTCGTTCATACGGATGATAATATGAAAAGACCTACAGTAGGGCGGAGAGACAGAGAGGGCGGTGGAAGAGTAAGAAGGGGAGAGGGGGGAGAGAGCGTAACAATGACTACTTCTAAAGAACCCTTATCTCTAGGCTCTTACTAGAAATCGTCTCATGTAACTTTAGCGGCCTGAAGACGTGAAAATAACGAAGAAGATAGAAAAGGAGTTATCAGAAAGTCGAAAAAAGCATCTGTAAACCAGGTACTCTCTTCTCCCGCGACTCCAGAAGATTTATTGTGAGGCAGTCAAAAGACGAAGAGGAGGATCGGGAGATGGACGGAAGGAAGAAGAAAAGAATCAGGGATTGTACTTCCTTTCATGTTATGCAAGAGAATAGATACAAAAGCAGGAAATAGCCTGGGTCTCTCTAGTCTTTGATTTGTCTTTCTCTCTTTATAATATCCACAACCATTATTGTAAGTCACTCTTCGAAACGGATGAATTACTTCTAAAAAGATCTAGAGAGAATATCAATTACTATTTCTGAAAAATTCTACTGACTCCTAGAAGAGATCGTCTCATGTAACTTTCGTTTGAAGCCTTGAAGATGACAGAGGAAAAAGAATAAATGTGAACATAAAGACAAGAAGAACATCTGGTACTCCCTTCTCCCTGTGACTCCAGGAGACTTATTAGAACAAGGACTCTAGGCAATCAAAAGAGAAATAGAATAATCGAGAGTTTTTTCCCTTTTCGGATGTTACGAGAGAATGCAGGCAATGCAGCATCCTGACTTTATGAACGTCTCTCTCTCGTCGCTATAATCATTTATCTTCTACTCTCGTCCTGATCAACAACAAAACCCCTAAAAGAAGGTCTATTAGAGAAAAAACAGATGACAGAAAAGAAAGAGAGAGATAAAGAACTAGCTAGAGCAATGAAACAGTGCGGTTTCTTTTGGACACAAACACGAGATATTTAAATTCCTAACTCTTACAAGTTATACAGGAATGCCCACATACTTAGAAACATGCGAGCTCAGTTGGAAATCCAGTAAATCCCCTGTTGCTAATTTGGAAATAGGAAAAATACTGCCTCGCACTCTTCACAGTACAAACAATAAAAAGGCTTGCTTGCATAAAATTAACAACTTTCAATTTCCCGCAATATTTAAGAGAAGTTATAAATTGATCAAACTGCACAATAGATGGCGCTTTGAGCTCCGCCGATAATCGTAAAACAGAAACCTAATTTTTGTCGATTTTCTTCAAAATAGCTAGCTTCGTTTCAGTTTTATGTTTAAATTATGAAGAAAAAAACACATAATTTAACTGCTAGAATTACTAAAATTGTGGGTTAAAAATCCCCCAACATATCGCCAACTTAATTAAGAGTTATAGTAAATACCCCAAAGAGGGTGCTGTAAAAATGCGCCTTTTCAAATCGTTGGGTTGACTTACGGTTATTTTACAATAAATTCCGCAATAATTCACGTGTTTCGACTACAAATAATACCAGAAACATTTTTATGATGTTACCCACATTTCACTGATAACAAAATTTGTTATCATTATATCAATACGACCTACCAAACCGTGTACAATTCCTGATAGAAATTATTATTTTACCCAAGTCAACAAATAATTCTACGCTCAACAAAAATGCATCGTAAATTTGCCTTGTTCGTACAAATTTATTTAATTCTGCTATTATTTCAAACAATTTCAACCGATAATTGTCAAGATATCCGCAAATTGTGTTTCGATCAGAACCGCTGTGCCGATTGTATTCAAATCCATCACTGTTGCAATTGGTGTTACGATGAGGTAGGTCTGTACATGATGTTCGATATTAAAACAATTACAAATTACAATTTTTGCCCGATCAGAATTTCAACGGTTTCCGTTGCGATATTGCCAGTGAATTGAACGTTTGCAATCCAACGAAATTGATCGTCAATAATCGAACAACGGTCGATTTCGTTAAAGACGAACATTTCCGGAACGTCAACGAAGACAATGTGGATGCTGTACAGTTTAAACCGCAAATGATCGATGTGAAATTACGTCTAAACGAACCGGTCAATTTCACGATACAATATCAAGCCGCTAAGAATTACCCATTAGATTTGTACTATTTGATGGATTTAACATTATCGATGCAACAGGATTTACAAACAATGACCCAATTGGGGGTGGATTTAACAAACACATTAAATAAATTAACACAATTGTATAAGATTGCGTTCGGTTCGTACGTTGATAAGACCGTAATGCCGTTCTATTTAACCGATCCGGATAATTATCACACACCGTGTAAATTGATCGGTAGCGATTGCGTTGAGGGTTATCTGTTTAAGCATCGTTTAAATTTCACAAATAACATCGATGAATTCATAAGAAAAATCCAAGAGAGTCGTGTCAGTGCCAATTTGGATAATCTTGAAGGTGGTTTCGATGCACTGATGCAGATTCTGATGTGTCACGAAGAATTGGGTTGGTCGCAACAATCGCGGAAATTGGTGGTTTTAGCCACTGAAAGTATGATGCATTTGGCCGGTGATGGTTTATTGAGTGGTTCGGTAAAGAAGGCAAACAATAAGCAATGTTTGATTAATTATTTGGGTGAATTTATTGATCCGTACACGTACGATTATCCATCATTAGAGGAGATCCATCACCAATTGCTCGATAGGAAGATTAATGTGATTATAGCAACGAAAAATGGTAGTTTATCGTATTATAAACAATTGAATTTATTAATACCGGAATCGACGTTTATTGGACGACTCGAGGGTGATTCTACGAATATTTTGAATTTAGTTCAAGAAGGTTATTATGATTTTATTAAGCGAGTGAAGATCTTCATTAATACAACGGGTATTGACGGTTTAAATATTGATTATTTTGCCGATTGCTACGGTGATGGTTATTTGAATAAAAGTGATTCTTGCTATAACGCCGAAGAAGAGAGACCGATCAATTTTACAATACAACTGCATTTGACCAAAAGACAAGACCGTATTTATGTAAGCATTTCCTCTAAACTCTCGCGAAGTAACTTCGCCCAGGATCCTCGCCGAAGTTGTACGGAGCGAGAACTGGCAATCACCCTCTCGTGTTACTTCGCGAATAACTCGTGTTCCTTTGACTCGGGTACAAAAACCGCTCCCAAAGCGAGGTTAGCCGAGGCGAAAAATAGTAGCACGAAGCGGAGCGAGGAAACCGTCTACACTCTCGTTCCTCGGTCAACTATGTGATACTTCACGAGAGTGTAAAGGGGTCATAAATGCAACGCAAGAACTACTTACGAATTAAGCTAACCTCCTCAAGACAGGAAGTCTTGCAGAAATATTTTGCTGAAAATAATTGGGCTTACTTTTAGGATACGGTATATTTGGAAGAGCGAAATATCGAGGAACGTGTCCGAATCAATTTGGAATACATCGGGGAACGTTGCGATTGTGGTTCGGTTGATTTGACGAAAAATTGCGGTGAACATGGTCGTGTAGATTGTGGTCTTTGTAAATGTGACGATGGATGGTAAATTTCTGTAATAATTTCGTTTGAATGAAAGAAAAAACTGTGTTTGTTTTTTGTAGGCAAGGTGATAGTTGTGAGACGCATTGTACAGCAACTTTTGATTCTTGTCGCCAAATCGATGAGGATTATATTTCGACAACTTGCAATGGAAAGTGAGTATATTTCTGTCGAAATTTTCTTAAATTAATCAAAATAATGTGGTGTCTTTGTCGTAACTATTACAAAAGGGTATCGCTCCAAATAAATCGCATTTGGCCGATCGAAGCAAACATTCTTATTGTATTGGTGTATAAAATATCTTCCGTAGGGCATCAAGTGATGATTGTTTTTTCTTCAATGCAAAATTGGGAGAATGAAACAATAAAATGTAGAATAAAAAAATAAAAGACCAAAAACTTAAAAAAAAAACACCGAAATCAATGATAATAACAGAGAATCGTGAAAATAATCAAAAAATTTAGCACAAAAGATTGAGAAATGGAGAAATGATTAAAGACTGAGAGACAACGACAGAAAAGTCGAATTAGAGAAAAAATAACTGAAGAAACAACGAGAGAACTGAATACGAAAAATGAACAAAGAACGCGGAAGAACGAGATATGAAAAACGAGTTCGAAAGAAAACAATAATGGGGAGTGAGTGAAGGGCAATTTAATAAAAGAGAAGAAAATGAAAAGGTAATTAAGAAAATCACAAGAACAAAGAAGCCGTATGGGGCCATCTAAAGAACTGCGAAACAATGGAGTCATGAGTAATTGAGTAATCAAAAAAAAAATGGCTATAGTCGAGCAAGATTAAGGAATTTCTCAAAGCATTGAAAAATTAGTTCCAGAACATGAAAATCGCTAAAAAAACTAATTGTAAGAGATAAGAAACTATTCTAAAAGGACAAAAGAATAAAAAAATATAAACCTCAAACTATGATGAAAAAGGCAGAAAGAACAAAAACGTTAACAGTTAGGGCATAAAAAAAAAACAAAAAATGAGCACAAACGGGAAATATGAAGCAAAGAATGTTGAACGCTTAGAAGAACTGAAACGAAAAGAAATAGTGGTATAAAAATTAGTACAAAAAGTAAAGAATGGAAGAAAAGAAAGCAGAAAGATGAATTGATAAAAAAACGTATACTAGATGAAGACGATGACGAAAAAATGCCCAAACAACTACAGAAAATACAATGAAAATAGAAAGGATACAAAAAGCTTAATAAACGTAGGAGGTAAGAAAATTGTTAACAACAAAAAACGAGAAAAAGAAGGAAAAATAAATAAAAACGTAGAGCTATGAACGAAGAAAATAAAAAAGAAGAATAAAAACAAAAAAAAAGTTAAAGTAAAAAAACTGAAAAATCTGAAAAGTTGAAAAAGATTAAGCGAACATACTGAGAAATGACCGAAAGAATAAAAATTGTAAATGAACAGAAAAATGAGATAAAAAAACAAAAAACGAAAGATGCGGAAACTGAAAGAGGATGTAATGAAAAACAAAAGAACAGCGTTATATGAATGCACAAACACATAAAAATGTACAGACATGTATATAAAAAGCGATAAAATAGAAAAATTACCGGAAGTCTAGGAAATATAGAAGATAAAAAAAGGGAAGAATAGAAGATAAAAATAAATTAACGGAAAAGACGTCTACACACTAGAAGCCCAAACTTCCAAAGGAAGAAGATAAGAAAAAAGATGAGTAAAAACGCGATAAAATTGAAGACGTGCAAATAACAAAGCAGAAAGCAGAATGGTGATCAGAAAGACTAAAAAAGTATCTGTAAACCAGGTACTCTTTTCTCCCGTGACTCCAGAAGATTTATTGTGAGGCAGTCAAAAGAGGAAGAGAAGAATCGGGAGATGTACGGAAGAGAGAAGAAAAGAATCAGGGATTGTACTCCCTTTCATGTTATGCAAGAGAAGGGATGCAAAATAAGGGAATAGCCTAGGTCTCTCTAATGTTTAGGGAAGAAGGAAACATAAAAATAAATTAACGGAAAAGACGTCTAAACAATAGAAGCCCAAACTTACAAATGAGAAAAAAATGAGTAAAAACGCGATAAAATTTAAGCCAAAGCAATTGGAAGCCTGAAAAAGTTGAAAAGCACCGAGAAATGGCAGGCGCAGCTTATGGTTGAATAAAATCGGACATATCAGAAAAATAAACAATCATAATTGCAATACACTCAATGAACTGAAGAGAAAAAGCAATCAAGAATAAAATGACAGAAATGACAAATTTTACCAAAAAAAAAATTAAATTAATAGAGGAGGTAAGGAAAAAGTAAAGAACTCGACAAAAGGGAAATAAGAAAAACACAAAAAAAATTCAAAAACATAAATTGATAAAAATCATAAAAATAATTACCAAACAAAGATACAAATACAACAGAAAACTGGAAAAACAGGACTCAACAAAGACAATGAAACATATACAAAAGCGCGATAAGATAAGAGTGAAGAACTGAAATTATCCAAAAATGCAAATTAAATGAAAAACAATTGAAACGTTAATAATAAAAAAGACAAACGAGTAGGAATTAAGTCATCCTTGAATCCCCGTTGTTATTAGGGCCGGCCGGAGGGCACAACATTTTTTAGTTGTGTTTGTCTTAAGTACCCCGTTTTGCCCCCCCAGCCCTACCTAAATCTTATACTTGATTTTGCGTGTGACCCTTTATTGAGAATATTTCATTTATAATTGAAAAAAAAAAACAAAAAAATAGTAAATAGCACAGTGTAACTTTGATGGATAATTATTAACTTTTTCTTTATTTTTCCGGAGAGGGGCCGAAAATAAGTTCGCCTAGAGCACCATAAAAGTTTGGGGCGGTTCTGTTTGTCCCACCAATGCAAACAATAATAACTATCTTTGTCCCCCTTATACTCCCACAAAATTAGATTTGTAATCGACAAAGACACCAATATTTACAATTCAATAAATAAATAAATAAATAAATAACCTACGTTACAGAGGTGTGTGCATCTGTGGAAAGTGCCGTTGCGATTTCCCATTCTCCGGTAAATACTGTCAGGACAGTTGTCCCCACGATGTGAAGGCACGAACCATCTGCGGTGGTATAACACAGGGCACATGTATCGATGGCAATTGTATCTGCACCGAACTGTACACTGGTGATGATTGTTCGTGTTCATTATCACAAAACAATTGTCGTATACCCGGTGCACAAATCTTATGCAACGGTCATGGTAGTTGTGAATGTAATCAATGTAAATGCGATCGTGGCTATAGTGGACAATTCTGTGAGATATGCAGTGAATGTGAGGGTTTGTGTAATGCGTATTTGCCGTGTGTTATCGACAATGTCGACAAACCGGGCACCAACAATTGTACACTTGGTGATGTTCTGGTTAAAACAATAAAAGTTGATCAATTACAAAACAATACAAAGATTACATGTTATTATCGTTATCAGGATAATAATTGTGAGACACGTTACGATTATATTATACAAAAGGAACGTGTTGATGTGCAAATTGAAGAGCCACGTTGTGCATCCATTGTTGGTGCCAGTATGGTGATATCATTGATTATTGCCGCTATTGTTGGTGTTGGTGTGATTGCTTTGATTGTGTGGCGAGCGATTGTGACGCGCAACGATCGTATCGAATACGAAAAATTCGTTAAAGAGACTACGCGTGGTACACGCAGCGAAATGAATCCATTATATAAATCACCAATTGTATCGTACAGAAATCCGATGGAGAATATTGAATTTGGACATGCGAAAGACGATTAATTTGTTTACGAATTGTTTGTAAAAAAATCACTAATAATTTTATTTAATAAACAATAAAAATTATCGACGTACTCGTTTATCGTTTGCACAACGCCACAAAACTGACTAGTTTCGACCAATTTTGATTAAAGTTAATCGTTACGCAACGGTCGAGACGTTGACAAAGTACAAAAACGCTTGTTCTCGATAATGCAATATCCGATTACAATTCTGCTCGAAAAATTGGGGTTTTCGAACGAATCGAGACGTTTTTTCGGCTGTTATTCAATAAAGTCTCCGACTTAATAAGAAACAGTAGAACAATCTAAACTTTGCCGCCTGCCTTCGATAATAAAATCTAACATTTTTTGACAAAAACAAACAAAACTCACCGTTAAAGCGGAACGCCTTCCAACTGCTCGAGCACAATTTCTGTATTGTTCGTGTAGAAATCGACCTTTTGTAGTTGTAAAAGCTTTGGGAGAGCATGTTTTTGTGTGGAATGAAAAAACTATTCGATTAAACTTAAAAGCATAAACTAGTAAAAATTTATTTGACCTCCTATAAATAAATAATACGAATTAATGACTTCATTCATCTGAAGCGATCGAATTATCCGAATCACAATCTTCAATAGCCTCTCCAAGTTCCCTTAAACGATTCTTGTATTGATTCAATTTTAGATCTTGTTCGGTTAATAATTCTAATAAATCATCTTGATCTTTCCGTATACTCTGTAATTCTGTATCTTTTTCTAAAAGTTCTAATTCCAATTGTTTTATACGATCATTTAGATTGGAATCAGTAGTAATTGTTGAATCGATAATTGAGGCATTATTGGTGGTAGTAGTAGTTGTACCAATAGAAGAAACAGTAAGAGTAGGTGTATTTGTTGTCGCAGTAGATGTTGTGACAATACTAGCTGCACCTGTCGACATTTGAGCTTTCAATAACGTATTCTGGTCGTGTAGTTGTGAATTATTCTGTCGTAATTCTTCAATTTGATTCTAAAAATATTGAGACTTAAACAAAATTAAAAAATATACAGCGTAGTTCATTTTAGATGGTAATTACTTTAGATTGTCCGCACATATAAGCTAGAAGACCATAAAATAAAATTAAACGTGACAAACTTAATGGTAATTAAAATTGTAAGCTAAACATTAAAATAATCAACATTTTTGAACCATCTAGCGTGAAATTATTCCATCTGCAATGCAACTTGATTCTTAATTATTGTTTCAATTAATCACTTACGGTAGAAAGAACTTGCACGTGCTAGAACAGTCGAGTGTAAATAATTTCAGGACGCGTTCAGGCAATATTTGGGGAGGTTCCAGGAAAGTCCCATCAACTTATGACAAAATTACAGATGTATGAATACTAAATTTACTTATTAATAATCTTTCAGAGTGAGAGATTTTTCAAAACAGTGTGCAACACGTCGCTGGCGTGCCGGTAATAGAAGCATCTCGACGTGTGTGGCACGTCTTTCCACCGCAAGTGCTTAATAATTTCTATAGACAGCGTGTTGTAAAATTTGGTGGATGCGCCGGGCTAATCATTTCTTATCGTTGTACATTTGGAGGAATTTCAGTAAATATGCGTAAAATCCGTCTTTTATCTCTTTATCTAACAGATTTATTCACCTGAATTCGTACTTAAAACGAAAAAAAAATGCAAGTGCGTGGAACGCCGCGATTTAGAAGTGAAACTTCTTAGGTTAGAGATGAAGTTCATTTTTTTCTTGGTTTATTTTCTTTCTGTCTTTGCCTGAAAGCTCGATTTTTTTCAACAGTCGTCTTTTCCTGTATTCCACTTATCTCAAAACAATATTCATATATAATTTAACGCCATTAATTAATTTATATATATAAAAATGGTGTAAAAAATGTATAGTAATTCATAAAATGAGAACAGCTGGGCCGATTTCTGTAAAAAATTTTGTCAGTTGTTCGTATTTTCGAGGAGAAGGTTTTTACGGAAGAAAATTTTGGAAAATCCCTCCGGAAAAGTCGGAAAATTGGAAAAATCGAAAGTTTTCATTCAAAATCCGAGTTGACTTAGACTTTGCGCAATCTGACAGGTGTCATTTTGGCATTGTAATTTTTTACAGTAAATGTGCTATTTTTCTTGCTGCGAGTTTTGTGTATTGTTAAACTGATTCCGGATAGTCGTAAATTACGCATTCACGTAAAATTGGGGCGAGGCAAAGTTCGCCGGGTCCGCTAGTTAATTTATAAATACAAAAATCATAAATCGAGGTAGACCAGGAAATCTTAGTTTCGTTCCAGAGGGCGCTGTACATCGATCAATGATGCCAACTGTATACCCTAGTGTTTATTATTTTTAAATATGAATAAGAAAACACTGTATTAAATTTATCAGTTTCTTAACGAGTCATCAGCCATTTAAGCAACTTTTTCAGTGATAAATGCAAAGAAAAAACAGCGAAGAATTGAATATTTTGGCGAATTGTTGCAAAAACTAGAACCTAAACTATAACACCCATATAATAGAAGCTAATTTCTGCAAGAAAAACATTAGAGACTTCAATGCTAGAATAAGACACAAACTTGCCTGAAATCGACTATTTTTTAGCATGTAGCAGAATAACAAATCATTATTGCCTCAACCAGCGCCAATCATAAATGCAAAGGTAAAAATTATCACTTTTAAATATTGGTACTTGTGAGGAAAATTTACTTAAGTGATTAAAAGCAAAAGGGACAAAAACTATAAAAAATGCACATACTAAAAGCGACTATTACTCAATTTTTAAATTACTTTAAAATAGTATTTAGCCATTTTAACAGCATGAGTGACATCCAAATCCTGAAAGTCATGAAAATCGAGCACTTTACTTGCAAAAACAAGCACAAATTGGACAATTTTTGCAAGAAGCAGTGGAGATGTCAACGTTAGAATAGAAATTCGAGGGTTTACAAGTAAAAGGAATTTATCAATCGAATAAAATAAGTAAAAACTACGCAACAAAAATACTTCTTTAAAAGGTCCATCTGACACGTAGGAAACCTGTTTTCATTATGGGATAATGAACGTTAAAAAATATTCAGCTGACTTTGCAAAATACGTGCTCAACCGACATATTAATAATCGTAAAAACGGGGGATTTCCATCAGGCATAGTTTGCTTGATAGTCATTGGAGACTTCAACGATAAGGCAGAATACGAAACTTACTGAAACTCAATGTTTTCATGTTTCATCAATAACAAGACCTTGAAAAAAAGCATCATTTTACGAATTAAGTCAATTTTAAGCGTTGGTAGATGTACAGACTGTTTCAGCCCAAGCCACCACATTTCATAAGTTCATTAATTATGAAAACATTCGAATGCAACCTTCAAGAATTCAAACTAGGTTATCTAAGGGGTATGGTTTGTTTCTGATAATTACTCTAAGGGAAGTGTGTCCGGGTGTGTCAGTTTTAAAGTGTAATACTATAATGTTTACGATAAGATTGTGTAATAGGCACGCTCTAACGAATCAAAATAAATAAACAATTAATATAATATAATTTTAGTTAGCCTGCCGTAGTGTTTAGTTGGACGTCTATGGTTCTCCCACTCTCACTGCACATTGGTGAATCACTTCAATTTCAGTATAACCCCCCGTTCCCCAGTTCAGGTAAACCCCTCGAAAACATACCATACTTAAGTCTACTTTTTGGTGACGTACTTTGAGTTCTTGAAAAATGGTAGGTGTTGGACAAAAGGCAGTATTATTTGAAAATACATTCAATTATTCAATGCATGAGTTAGAAAACGGTTAAAATTCTTAAACAAAAAATAGAAAATCCGCTTTCATCATTAAACAATATTAAGGGGGTCCTTTGGTTTAATAGGTTCAAAAAATCGATTTTTTTTGCATAAATTGTTTCCTTAATGTGTCTAGGATGTGGAAGTAAAGTGATTTTTCGTTATTCGAAGCCATTAAAAAGATACAGCAGTTAGAAGGGACAGGTGTTCGGAGCGTTGAGCGGAGCGCTTGAAACTTTAAACGCGTTTTTCTCAAAACCGGCTTGGCCGATTTACTTCAAATTTATAGGGTCTACTCAGTACATATAGACGCATCGAGTGGGCTATTATCATCCCAAAATTTTGAAAATTTCTATTTTTCTTGTTTCAAAAACTTGACAAAAAATACATGAAATTCGAACTTTTTTGTTCCGAAGTCTGTCAAAGATCCAATTTTCAAAAATTGTTTTTGATCGTAGTCCACTCGATGAATTTAAGTATACAGATTAAAGCCCCGCTGGATTTTTTTGTTTCGGATAAGCCTATCAGCTGATATCATGGAGGAAATGGGCGTCCATTTTTTTTGAGGCGGGTGTCTTCAGACCACTATAACTTTAATTCTACTAAATATTTTTATCTAAAAATTCAACTGTATATTCTTGAAATATGTATAAATAACTGGTAAAATGTTCAAAGTTCTATCTCTTCATTGGTCTTTACAAAAAAATCCCAAAAATTGCTCAAAAATCAGGACGTCAAACCAGAGGACCCCCTTAAGCCGTTTTAGAGACGTGTTGGAAAAACTTTTGCTCTTAGACTCGCATAATTTGCAAAACTCGAGGAATTTACTTAAGGCTGTTCTATCGCCCTACGGAAACAGTTTTTACAATTCTACTAAGCCAAATGAAATTATATTGATTTGATAATTTCAGGTGACATTCGTAATGCAAAAATACATTGAGTTACAGCGCCCGTTTGCAAAAAAGCCCATCAGCGGCTCTAAAAATTTAAAAAAAAGGACATGGAATTTTTTTGTTTTACTTGTTTTTTAAATTTTGGCTCTGCTACTCAATAGACTGTGTTTTTTTATGTGGATCAGCGTTTCTTATAAATAAAAATTATGTAAATTAACACTAACAAATTGTAAAAAAATTTTGCTTTTTTCCCGTGATTTTACAGAAATTTCTAAGTGAAACGTGATATATGAAGTGGGCCTCCTAAACCAATAAACGTCTAGCGGATAATAAAGGGCACTCCTACCCATATTACCTTTATTATAAAAAATGTCGTAGTATTGGTTCTAAACTAACAGTACAAAGTGCTGGACTTTTGTGTTTATGTTTTGAAGATTTATGACCTTTCCGGTTGTTAGTTTGAACCAATAACTTACACATTGGGGAAAGTAACTAGTTTAAAATAGTTTATAGTGCAACGCCCACAATGAAGCAGAATTTTTCTTGAGCGATAGAACGGCCTTAAGAGCCACTCATGAAATATAAGCGATTTCAATGACAGGCTAGACAACGAAATTATCTGAAATCTTTCAGCATCCCTAACCTAAAGTACCATCTAAAATCAACCGCTCTATACCAAAAATAAAATCATAATCATACCTTTAGATCTTGATTCTCCCGTTGTAGATTATTAAATGATTTTTGTAAATCTTGTAATTTCTTATCTTGATCCCGTATCAATTCTTTATATTGTAACAATAAAGCATTCTCATGTTCACTTAAACTCAATTCAGACATACCATTTGATAGATCACGTTGTACACCTAATTGTTTTATAATAATTGGTTCTAATGCTTTGAATAATTTACAAAATTCAAATTCTAATAATAATTCATTGGAATGTTTATAATTAATTTGTGGTTGTTTTGCTGCTTTTGCATAATATTCATGTCGACTAATTTCATTTAATTTCTTACAATACGTATCAATACCAACACGTTTCTCAATTAAATGTGATAGATTCTCTTTGGAATAATTCTGTATTGTATTATCATTAAATACAATACATAGACCCATCAAAAATGCACAAATACCTTGTAATAATTCCTCATTATTATCATATTCACTTGCACTAGTTTGTGCTGTTAGAAATGCCATAGCACCTGGTACATTCAAGAAAACTTGTACAGCCTGTGGACAATGTGCCAACCACATTGCTAACAACATTAAAATACCCAATTTCGATTGTAATTTACTCGTTTGTTGTAAATAAACTGTACATTGATGCAATAAACTAACCGGTTGTGCACCCAAATTAGTCGCCAATAATACACGTAATAATTGTTCACGTTGTGCCGGATTCTCGATTAACGTATGCGATAATGCCACCGAACTAAACCAATTACTTAAAGCGTCCTGATTAAATAGACCGCTACATAATAATTGACCTGTTGTCAGATTTGTGGTATTAGTCGAGTTTGGTAGTAGTGTTTGGACGACTTGTTCTTGTCCAATCTCGTTTTTATACAAAAAACATTGGAAACAATACAAAACGGCACAACGTAACTGAAACGGTTGTTTCTCATTCACCATCGACATTAGTAAAACAACAATAGCAGGACGTGGTGGATTTGAAGGTGCTAAAACATTAGCAAAGTATTCTTGATTTGTCAAATTGCCACGTAGCACTTCACCAACAGTATTGATGGTTTCGGTTAGGATATCAGCCGGTACACCGCTTGCCATCAATATATTACATAAAGCCTCTAATAAATTACAATTACGCATCGT
The DNA here is from genome assembly GCA_021725515.1 of Epicauta chinensis. NCBI lineage: Eukaryota > Metazoa > Arthropoda > Insecta > Coleoptera > Meloidae > Epicauta > Epicauta chinensis. The sequence continues at coordinate 45,104 of JAEDXX010000134.1, forward strand.
TTTCTGGCATGTTGTAACGATCTGTACTGGATTATTTGGTGATACTAACGTACGGATTAATTGTAATAAACAGTGCATATTTGAGACTTTCTGTGGACTCCAACCGATCTCTTCGATATTTGTCGGTAATATAAACATTGGTGATAATTTCTGGATATAAGAGCCTTCTTTAAAAAAATTGATATTACTCGTATTGTTCTTCAAAAGATTGAGCATCAATAATAGACAATCTTCAACGACTATACCGCCATCTGTATAGCCTTCTTCACGGATTACATCGAATAGACGATCGAAGGCGTTCTCGAAGGCGACAATTTTCTGGATATTAGCATTAGATTTTGTTAGATTTATCAATAATAAGAGGGCATCGTTACGGATGACTTCTCGACTCTCCACTAATAAATCCATCAATTTGGAAACACCCATCGGACTGACCAAGATAATATCTTGTATATCTTTCGGTTTATTTGCAATTAATGTTGTTAATAGTTTAACAGCTGGCCAACGTACATGAAAATCGTACTCTTCTAAAAAACTCAATACTAATGTAACATTATCCGGATTCTTTATAAACATCTCAGTGAATTGTTCACCAACATTCACTTTAATATTCAAATTCGTCTCATTCTCCTCATCAAATATCTCTTTTGATGTTATATTACATAATGTATCTAAACAATAACCGACAATTTCACAATCGTTACGATCCAATTCGAGTACTTGCCGTAACACATCCATACCCTGAGCACCCACTTCTAATCGATACTTTTTCGATAGGGCTTTCAATGCACGACATGCATCGCGACGGTCCTCCAATAGTGTTGATGTACTGACACGACTAACAAGCCGTTCCACCTACAAGCCGAATTAGAGGTTATGTTTGTTTCGGGTTTTTTTCTAACAGATGTTTGATGGTGATTGGTGTACTTACAGTTTCTGCACCGGTAGGTTGGGTGCCCGGTGCTGGAGCACCTAAAACCGATTTTAAACCACTACGAAAGTACTCCATTTGTTTGGGGGCGGAGGGACTATTTTAAATTGGGGGCTGTTTTGTCAATTTGACATGTCGCTGGGTGACAGCTCGGCAGTAAACAAACACGTCAGTTGACGGTTTAGAAGGGGCACCGACAGATGGCGGTGCTAAAATTCGATTATTCACAAATTGTGGTTGTATACTCTGCCCAAAAATTAAGTATAACAATTCAAATGACAGAAATGCAACAAACCTACGCAACGATAAATAGTCCCTCTATTAAGATTCCCAAAAATTTAAATTCTCTAGAGTATTAAACAGAAAATTGATTCGAAAAGGATTTGACAATCTCCAAAGAAATATGTAATATGTACAAGCGACTAGCTACAGCCTTGTATTCGCCAATCAAAGCGCTAGAAATGTATGACCAATAGTGTTACAATAAACATTCCAAATGTTAATGCCCACTTTGCTACTTATACAGCTGCGATAAAAGAATTTCGGACGGCGTTTTTTTTTGACGTCTAAAAACGTTTAATCTGGACCAAGCATTACTGTTATTATTAACGTTTTAAATGTCAAAATTAATAACTTTTTGAATTGGCAGATCCATTACTTTTCGATAAAAGAGTGTGCGCGTATGTCACCGATTTGGATGCCGATTTTTTTTTTTGAAATTGGGTAAGAAAAGGAGGTGATCCTGAAAATTTGAGCGAGATAAGTTCAAATCTGGCCGCTAGAGAATTTTTTGAAATTTGAAAAAAGTCGATTTTTTGGCAATTTTCAGAAATTTATATCTCAGCTTCTTTATAACTTCGAGATTAGTTCGAGACGGCGTTTTTCTCGGTCAACCCTGTATCTTCAAGAAAAAAAATATGCTATTGATCTAAATTTTAATTCAGTTTAGCTGTACGCTTTCAAGTGAATCACTGTTTTCGCGAAATTTCACCTATATTAAATATTTTAAATTTTAAAGTCCTGTCAAATCTACAGTTTTTGGAATAGGGAGATGATCATGATCTCAAATTTTTTGTTGAGGTATGGACTGCTGCTTTTCATCCTGCTTTACTTTGATTACAGCTATTTCTTTATAGTATAGCAACGCAAACCTAGGACATTTCGTAAAAATCGCCATTTTGAGACACCCATAACTTTTTTCCATCTACTCCAAATCTTTTGAAAATTTCAGAGAATATACTTCATTTCATCCTTAAACAGCACTGAGTATTTCAAGTTTGGAATAGACGTGAGATCGGAGCTATGAATTTTCCAAAATGTTAAATTTTCAATTCAAAATGACCTTATTTGGACTTTTACTATTAGTTTTATTATTTTTACGTAATTTTTTTATTCTAGTTCAAAATCTTATAGTAAATGACAAAAAATGTACATCTTTAAAAAAGCAAAACAAAAAAATCTTATATTCGTATACAGTTGCGATCAAAAACTTTTGGACGGCGTTTTTTTTGACGTCTAAAAAAAGTTTAATCTGGGCCGAGCATTACTGTTATTATTAACGTTTTAAATATCAAAATTAATGACTTTTTGAATATAAAATATTAAAGGCTGTCCTACACCAACTGACAATTAGATGTCCTTGACGTCCGAAATTTTTTGATCGCAACTGAATATTCCTTTTATGATGTAGACGTTCACTAAGAATTTTTGAAAATTCAACCCCTAATGGTGTTAAATCGGAAATTAAAGTTTCAATGTGTTGGAATAAAGGCGGTTGTGTAAATAAGTTTTGACAAGCGGGTACCGGTCCGCATCGCTGGCCGCTTTTGGAAATAAATTCTGATAATTTAGTAGTTTCATTTTAAAATGTAAATAACAGATATTCTAACCTCACTTTTTTGATGTTTTACAATAATTAAACAATAATTTATTCAAACATTTCGATATTTTGCCAGATTATGATTTAATTAATAGAATTAATAATGTTAATTTTGTGAATATAAACCAACGAACGGGCGGGACGAAGTCTGCCGGATCCGCTAGTAATAATAAAAAAGCGATATTATCATTGGGAAAGACGACAGTGCTAATCAGTCGAGTGTAATAAAAAATGGCGACACAGTAAAATTGTATGTTTGAAACATTACTTGAACCATATCGCATTAAATCGTGTAAATACAATTTAATAGTAATAGTCAATCGTTTTTCTATCAAATACATTTTTACTATCTACGTGTGTATGTGTGTGTTTGAAACAGAGCTGCGCGTTTTTTTTCAAAAATTTTATTGCAACTTTAGCACACGCACACGTTCGAGAGCAGAACAGTGTCAACAGTGCGCTCGGCTGCTAAAGTTGGGTGCACACTGTCCGTCCGGTATTTCACAATCGTCAACAATTACCCGATAATTGCATGCAAAAATGGTCGATAAAGAGAATGAGAATGGAATGTCCGGCTTCCAATTCCGTAAACCGGAAAAACTAACGCAATACGAGGCCTTCCAGCGTGCCCTTTACAATCCACAGACTGGCGAGATTTTAGGACGTACCAGAAAAAATTGGGGTGAGTCTCTTTCAATCTAAACTCTTTTATTTTATAAATTATTTTATAAATTAGAAACAATAAAGGTTTGGTATTTCCAATCAATTTTGCCATTATTAGAAAAATCTATAAAATAATTTACAACACTTGCGTGTAGTTTTCTTACTAAAGTTCTCCACACACCAACGCGTTTATTTCTTTATTAATTTTATTTCAGATTTCATCGCTTTTCCGAATATTTTTATAATTTTCATGAGACAAGTCGTATAAAATTGGATATTTTCTAACTATTTCTATTATTTTTGTTTTTGTTTTTGATATTATCAAGCGGTGCGGCGGCGGTAGAAACGCTGACAGCAGCGAACGATATCCACGCGGGAAAACAAACGCTGTCGATTCGTTGCCGCTGCGAATTCGCTCCGCTTCGGTGTGAATATGTTCGTCTGCCGCCATGTATGATACAAGCATCGCGATTTTTTCGATAAGGAATTTCCGTTGGCGTTTTTGTTTAGGAATTATGTTGCTACCCTATTCCATATTTAAAAATAATATTATGAAATCAACAATTTTATCATTATCTTATCCTGATGTTCTATCAATATAAGTGGCTTTTATCTAACAATTTCCTTTACAAAAAACATAGAGGGGAAAAAATTGTTTATTTTCATATTTCAAGTGCTAGTTGCACTTTTTGATTGTTGTTTAGCTTTACAAAAATCGAATATTAATGAGGAATAATTTAGAGAGCAGACAGGATATGAATGGCGCATCCACAATTTATATTTAATATTATGGCTGGTTTCTGCTAATTACTACAGGGGAGGTGTGTCCGATTGTGTCAGTTGCAAAGTGTAATACTATAATGTTTACGATAAGACTGTGTAATAATCATGTTCCAACGAATCAAAATATATAAACAATTGTCTAGGCGGTATTGTAGATGATAAATGAGATTTTTTTCTACCATTGAGAATTGACCTCACTGTGTTTTCCACACCTCACTGCACATTATTGGTATATTACTTCAGTATTAGTATAATTCCCGTCCCCCAGTTTAGTCTAACCCCTCGGAAACAAAGTATAGAACAACGGTGGGCAAATGCGGCTCTTTGTTGGGCTAAGTGCGGCTCTCATTGAAAATTTAAATCCGTTATAAATTTGAAATTAGATTTGAATTCTGTATTTAAGTATTACTATGTTACTATTGCGTGGCTCTATAACATACGAAAAACCGGACTGCGGCTTTCATTGCCCTAGTATGTGCCCACCCCTGGTATAGAACTTGAGATGTACAGGAACGGTATTTTATCTAGGCAAATGGTTCTACGAGGGCTACATAGAGCGATTTTTTCGAAAACTAGTTTGAAATTACTGTGGAAAATTAACCTTATTACTATTTTTGAACACTCTATTGGGAACCTTAGAATTCTGCTACGCCAACAAGTAGCCAAAACTATAATCTCTCAATAGACTACAATATATAATAGACTACAGAAGGCTACAGTATCAATGTTTCCAATGTGTCAAAGATATAAGTAATTAGTATTTGAATGTAAAAATGATACTGTTCGTTTTTTTAATTTTCCACAAAAAAAAATGAAAATGTGATTACTTTTAAGAATAAATTAAATCAAAAGAAAAATTCGATCGTTTTAAAGCAAAGTCTTAAAAATGCGTAAAATTGTTTCAAAAACAATGAGACTATGTTCTTTACATTTTGCTGAAAGAAAATATTATTATTTTGTTTTAAAAAATGTCAAAATTAATATTTTAAATTGCAAAATATTTTGGACACGCTTAATCTTATCATCATTTAAGTTTTAGAAATTGATTTAATAAAACTAAAAAGCTGCTCACTTTAGCAGGTTTTTAATATCGTATATTTATCTACAGATAAATTATGTCAATATGCAATATACAAATAATGGAAAAAAAGAATATTAAAAAAATTAAAATTACGTAACGAAACGATAAATCGTAATATCGTAAATATATTTTATGTCAGTCGTACATATTATTGAACCATTAATAGATGTCAAAACGATCGCATTAATAACCAAAGAATAATTGTTTACTTGACAACGGGCGTTGCGATGGCATTATTAAAAATAATAGCCCGTTGTTAAGGCGCATTGCTATGATAAACAACTTTTTTGCTGTCATTAAAAATGTGATCATAGTCTTAAATTTTCAGATGTCAAAAAAAAAATTTTAAAAAAACAAAAATAAAGTTCAATTGCTTCTCTTACTTATGGCATAAACTCATGAATGCACCACGGGCGTTATGAGCATAACGCCCTCTGTCGACGTACAGCTCTCGGGCCATACACTGTCGACACTCAAGCGTTATTTGTCTCATAACGCCCTTGATGCAATAGTTACTATAAGAGTTATCTTTAATTTTTCGGAGATTTAAATGGCAGAATTCCTAAAATTAGTAAAATAAAGAAATTTAAGTACCTATTCACTTTTTCTTTTTAGAAGACTAATCCAAAAAATCAAAAATCATTAAACCTATCCAATTTATGGTCTCAAAAGGGCCTATATGTTGTAAAAAAAGATTCTTCCATTGAGAAAAACTTTTAAGTCAATTTTAAAAGGTGTCGGTGACCATTTGAAATTTCACATTTAAGTAACACGCAAAAAAATTTATGTCCAATAAAAATGCTATAACTTTCGAACCGTTTGAGATAAAAATTTTACCCAGGCATATTCTTGTAGGGCATTAAATTCTCTAAGACAATACTTTGGAGTTAATTTTTTTAACTCAAAAATGTATATACTTACGGGCTTTGAAGGTTGATGAAAAACAGATATGTTTAGTTTAAAGCTCTATTATGGAAATTTTCATTAAAAATGCTATAACTTTTGAAGCGTTTGAGATAAACAAATTATCTAGGCATATTCTTGAGAGGCATTCAATTCTCTAAAAAAATACTGCGGAGTTGATTTTGTCTACCCCAAAAATCCATATATTTACGGGCTATGAAAGTTGAGTTTTTAGAGAATATGCCTAGATAAAAATTTTATCTCAAACAGTTCAAAAGTTATAGCACTTTTAATGGACACAAATTGTTTTGCATGTTATTTAAATGGGAAATTTCAAATGGCCACCGACACTTTTTAAAATTGATTTAAAAATTTTTCCCAATGGGAGAATTTTTCCTTCAACATAAGGCCCCTTTGAAACCATAAATTCGATAGGTTAGTCATTTTGGCTCACCAATGTAAATAGATATACGATTTTAGTACACATTCCTGTTATAGCCAGATTGTTATTTTAACGTGAATCTTTTACTATTTAAATTATTCAAAATACTGTGCGATTTATTCATTTTAATCTTTAATTGTGTTGGTTGCTTTTTTTTCCTTGTAGGTCGTCTCCTATTATTCTATACAGTATTCTATGCAGTATTAGCTGTATTTTGTGCAATATATCTCCAAATTTTCCTGGCAACATTAGATGATCGACAGCCAACACGTCAATTAGACGATAGTTTGATTGGTACAAATCCAGGTGTGGGTTTTCGTCCAATATCAGAACGTACCGAAGAGGGATCATTAATATGGTACAATTTAAAGGATCCAACAACTAGCGATAAATGGATCCAATTGTTAAACGATTTCTTACAAGGTACGATACGAGAGATTTTCTTTCGAATTTTTTTGGTTTTGTTTTTGGCTCTTTTCAAATCAAATACACACACTATTGTTTCAGATTACAATTCGAATCAGACAGGCCAAAATTTCCAAGAGTGCAATTTTGATAAACCCGCCGACCCAGAACATGTGTGCACGGTGAATTTGGACAATTTCGGACCATGCAGTCCGAAGAACAATTACGGTTATGGGACAGCATCGCCTTGTGTCTTTTTGAAATTGAATAAAGTTCGACCTAACACAATCATCAATCAACAAACATTTCTTTTATATTTTTGATAATTTTTTTGTTGTCGTAGATATTCGGCTGGAAACCGGATTTCTATAAAACACCCGATCCAGAAATGCCAAATCATTTAAAAGAAATCATTAATAAAGTAAAATACCAGATCAAATAAAGGTGTCCAGCTAAATGTTCCACCTCAAATATCTCGTTTGTTTATGAATTGAAATGGAAAAATATCAAAAGATATTAGTCTACAATATCTATAATTCAATTGACCGATACGATCCTAGTTCTAGCTATTTAGGAAATGCCAAAGCATCCTATAAATTGTCCAAAATTACTCAATATTAGAAAACCAATAAACTACAATGAATACTGTGAATGAATTTGATATGAAAATAATATTTTTCTATTAAAAACTTCTCATTTGCTGCTCAAAAAGAAATTAGAACTTCTCTGGGATCAATAGCCTATTCATTGATGAAAAAAGCTTATGTCAAAATTAAATATTACGAAACCAATCGCCTGAAATAAATATCGTGAATGAACAAAATTTCGAGTTAAAAAGTGTATTTCAGATCAAAAACGTAACAATTCATCGTGCAGAATGGTGGAGGCGCCGGGCGAATCGCACTTTCCCATTTTTTAAATTGGAAATTTTTAGTAGAAAATACGATTGCAAGTGATTGTTTTCCTCATACGGAGTCATTTTCGAGACCTTATATGATGTTTTGGCATTTCCAAAATAGCTAGAAAAAAAATCGTATCGGTCAATTGTAGTCTAATTTCTTTAGATACTTTTCCATTTGAATTCACAAATAAACGAGATATTTGAGGTAGAACACTTAGCTGGGTTATGCTGTATATTTATTTATTTTTGATAAAATTGTAGTTGCCCGATAATAATTGTACACAAGTATGGATCAGTTGTGAAGGTGAGAATCCTATGGATAAGGAGAATGTTGTCGATTTCGGTTATTACCCGAATCGAGGCTTTGCTGGCTATTATTTCCCTTATTTGAATTTCGATAATTATTTGAGTCCTTTAATTGCTGTTGAGATCCGTAATCCAAAACGTAAATATTTTGAAAGATTCTCGATGAATTTATTTGACTTTTTATTCAATCATTTTGTAGCTAATGTTATTGTGAATATTGAATGTCGTGCTTGGGCGAAGAACATTCGTTATGTTGGTGGTCAAGTACAACGTGAAGGATCGATCCATTTTGAAATCTTGTTGGATAATAAATGATCGATAAAGAGAACAGTTTTAATGGTGTATTTCTTTTTTTTTAATAATTTAGTTCAGTCATTAACTTTATTTTTAGGCATTGTACTTATAGTTGTTGACTTTATTTTTGTCGATTATATTAATTCTACGTTGTTCTTGCTTGTATTCAGTAATTGTAGTCTTATGTTTTTTGTAAGAAAATGCTTATAAAAAAACTTAGAGTTTTCTATGAAAATATCATTGTGAATTAAATAGAAATAAAAAACTTTGTTATCAGCTTCAGAAGATTCTTTTTAAGCATTAAGAGCCTTCTGATGGCAAGTATTTTTTATAGGGAGGAGGGCAAAGAGAATGTTGAAAGAAATTTATTGAATAAAAAAAAAATACGAGAAATATAGAATTTTGGTTTAATCTTCTCCAATGTGCCTCCATTGTATATATTTTCAGTCCAGTTGATGATTTTTTGTCCTTATACAGTTGTGGCAAAACAAATAGACCATTTAAGACCATTTTGAGAATACTGCACACACAAATCTATTATATATATAAAAATGGTGTAAAAAATGTATAGTAATTCATAAAATGAGAACTGCTGGGCCGATTTCTGTAAAAGTTTTTGTCAGTTGTTCGTATTTTTGAGGAGAAGGTTTTTGCGGAAGAAAATTTTGGAAAATCCCTCCGGAAAAGTCGGAAAATTGGAAAAATCGAAAGTTTTCATTCAAAATCCGAGTTGGCTTAGACTTTGCGCAATCTGACAGGTGTCATTTTGGCATTGTAATTTTTTACAGTAAATGTGTTATTTTTCTTGCTGCGAGTTTTGTGTATTGTTAAACTGATTCCGGATAGTCGTAAATTACGCATTCACGTAAAATTGGGGCGAGGCAAAGTTCGCCGGGTCCGCTAGTTTAATTATAAAAGTGTAAATACAAATGTTTAAGTTTGTATTTCAATTTCGTACAGATTTGCTGTCACTGTATAGGGAGGGCACTTTTTTTTACTACGAATGGAGTTGTTTCCATTTTGCAGGAAGCGTGTTCTATAATGAAACTCACTTGCAATACACTTTCTTTACGTTATTTTTCTTTCAGAATAAAGAAAATATCGAAAGCATTCATTGCAACAATGCATACCCTATTCACTGAGAAAACGGACTTTTTGACAGCTTTTGACAGCCTATTGACCAACTTGGTAGAATAAAATTTCCTATATTTAATTCTAAACGCAACTTTTTGTAGCTCTTCTAGTTACTTGGCAGCCTTTTTACCCAAAGCATTGAAGAGATTTTCTGTCAAACAATTTTTTATTTTATTTCTTGTATATCGAAGTGGCTTTCGGTATTGCCTAAGAATATTTTTAGAGTATTTATAATTTTGTTTTCACAATTTTCGTATTTTGTAAGTAATTTTCAATTTGGCGCCATAGTGATGTTCCAAATTTGAAAAAAATATCGATATCGACATCGACGATATTGTTATTAAGTCAACATCGATATCCGATATATCGACAAAAACATCGATATATCAATATACATGCTTGAATATCGATATTTCGATAATATCGATATTGCTGGAACAACACTAATCAGATGTAATTTGCTCAAAATTGGGCATGTTTTGTAATATCGATAATTTTAGACAAATTATCTGATCTATTGGCCGATAGATGTGGACACCTTAGCAAGGCGGTAAAGTGAAATTTAAATATGGAATCTTTTATATAGCAATATCCAAACTTTCAAGTGAACTATTAACAAATTGGATTCAGAAAAATTGCGAAAAAGCTCAGATTTACTACAGCAATTGTGTATGTCTAGCACTACTATTTGCTAATTCCACTTGAATTACTGAATATTTGAAATGTACGATTTTTTCCAATAAAATCTTTTAGTAAAACGTAGATAAACAATCATTGGGAATTAATTGTTTAAAAACAATTCTGGATGACTCTCGAATGTAAAGTAAACGTGCACCGGGTATATACAACAATGAAAAGAAAAAAGTCCTTGTTTCCGATCAATTTACGTCATTACTTAAGAATTACTCAGTGCAAACTTGGGGAGTTGTCTTTTTATAATTTCTCAGTCGCATTTCAATATTATTAAACATAATTCTTAATTTTTTTCTTTCTCTTTACGTACACGTATTTCCCATTTACTTCTCCTTAAATCACTTACTGTAATATTGACTTAAGTAGATATTATTTATTCATATACATACAAGACAAGTGGTATTCGTGGTATGTACGTAATAATATTTCAAGAAATAGAATGAATATAAAAAGCCACGTCCTGGTTACAAATAACCCAAAACGATACAAAAAAAAAGACAACTAGATTTACTTTTTAGATAACGTTGAACTGGTAAAGTAATTCTAGTCATTCTCGAGATACGGATCTTTTGTCTAGATTCTTCCAGTTAACGAAAAATATGACAAATTTCGACTAGCCCATAAGTCGTTTTTTTTTTATTCCTTTTGTTAGAAGACAATTGTAACCGCCTTCAAAATATCATCCAACAGTAACTTTGTATAGTGCGTATGTATGTAAAATGTATGAATGTATTCTCGATACAACAGTATATAAAACTGGGGTGGTGACGTGGGGGGCTCTCTCTGCATGCTATAGCATTGCCACACGGCGGCCTGAACACAGAACAGTTGAATGCGCCACCGCTGCCGTAGTGGCGAGGTCCTTCCACTACCGTACATCTACTACGGTTTTTTTTTTATACCTCTTGTCTCTCCGATGGAAAAAGAGCAAAAGGAGGCCCCCGCTTTACATGCTCTCTTCGTCCCACCATATCAATCTATCTCTATTCGTTACTCTTTCATAATACAACAACAGGTTACCCACCTGAGAGAGAGTGTGCATTAGTTGGTGTGTTAAACCCGACCAATAACGTTTTTGTTATTCAGTCGAGGCTCGATACTCTACTAGAAAACTACCAAAATCCTATTATCATTATTATTATTATTATTATTATTTAAAATAGTGCACCAGTTTTAGTGTTTATGTGTACAAATACAGTGTGTTATTTATTTTATTGTCGAAAGAGATAGGACGCGTTCCGGTTATTTATACACAACAATAACAATTCCGGGGTTTATTACCCAACCCTTTTTTTGTAATAGTGGTAGTGACCGTCAATAGAATGTGACCTACTGATTATTGTGAACAGTGCAAATAGAATGACAATAAAGACACTATAAGCTCCATCATTAATCACTTAATTTAGGTAAGAATTAACCCTTATAATTGTATCAATAAAACCTACATTAACTTTCTAAAATTGCAACTTAAGTCATTTCATTTGAACATACTTAACGGCTTAATTAACTTCTGATTTGTACGAAAAAAACAAAAGAATTTATTAGAATAGTTTGATTACAATCAAATATTTGTCGTCTTATCTCATAATAATAAAGTAGGCGGTTGTGTGCAGTGTTGCCACGTGAACTAGTTGAGGGCGTTTATGGTCGCCATCTTGTCGGCGTCTTCATTTCAAATTTCTACCGATTCTCTAATTTTTTGTATACATAAAAAAATAGAACAGATTTAGATTAAACGTTTTTTTTTCGTTAATTTTTTTATGTTGTGGCTAGTTTATGAATCGTTTCTTTTATAATAGTTGTAGACAATATGTCATGTGTCACTTGATACAAGTTTGAATAAATTTGATTTGCATATTTGAGTGCTACTTCCAACAAAACTGGGCGTATTTATATATACAATTTTGTTATTTGTCTATTCAAATTATAATTTACATAAATTGCAACTATTTAAAACAATTTATTGTCGATTTAATGTGGCAACGTTGCAGTTTTCCCGCTTGATTTTGATGGGGAAAATTTACACAGACACCCTGTATTTGATTGCGTTTTATTCGAATGCGTTTTTACCTTGATTACAGTTGGAAATTGTTTGAAATAACGACAAAAAAAAAGACTAACGAAACACATGCAAGGCTAGGTAAAAGTATAATTGTTTACTCAACACACTCTGGACCTATTTGTTTTACTATTATATACCGCTCTATTGACTTTAACATTCTTAGAAGATGAAGAAGTAGAATTTTTTCTTATCCTTTCTATTTTATTTGAATTTTTTTCTTTGGAACTCTTCTCGTCTGTTGCTTGAAACTTATTTGTATAAAACATAACTTGAAGGTCTGAGAATTTATGATACTAATAGATCATTCAAGGTTTATTAATAAGTCTTCCAATTAAATTGTAAATAAAGTCTAATTACTATGCCTTCACATACTGAATTATGCACGATTTATTACCAGTCTTTCCCCGCATTTAATTAATATTGTAATATATTTTTTTTTGTATTAATTATCAATTATCTTTGAGATAGAACAAAGACGTAATTATTGCGTAATTATTCTAATTCGATTGTTTAATAGGAAATTTGCGGTTGATTAAACAAGTTTGAAAAAAATAACAATAACTTAACGGACAAAAAAATGCTCTAATCTATAAATGTTTGATATCATCATGATTTCATAGGAAAAGTCTATAAATAGAGTTTAATTTAATCGGAATTTGTTTAATTAAACAGAAATGTCCGGTTAACTTTGATTTATAGCCGGACGAATTCGTTGTGGTCGACACGACTTGAAATTGCTACTTGTATCTGAAGAGTGTTCATATGAGTAGATGCAGTTTTATGCTAATAAAAAAAATTGTATCGCCTACGAGAAAAATCGGAGTAAGATTACGATTTTTTAAAGTTGAGCTAAGTCTGTCGCTTATTGTTCACTGAGGCATCACATAATGTGCCACAATGTATAGTGGGAGCAATGACTTAAGAGATTAAATGCAGAAACTTATTTTATTAGTCCAACTTAAGTCATTGTGACCATTATAATTCACAACGACAATCTGAGGCTGTGCTTGAATGTGACAAGCTTGTTTCTTAAGCTACAAAACTTAACTAGCGTTAAGCCTTCACAACGTTTGGCAGAATACTCAGTGCACACAATGACTTAAGAGATTAAAATTAAAGATATAAATTAGACCATAATAGTTGGACTAACAAAAGATTTAATCAAGATGGAGACTGATTACCTTCATTATATACCTATATCTCCCAAATTTGTCATGGTTTGAAATAACCAGCTGTCCTTGTGGAGACTTGGTGAAGTACCTGCTACAAGAAGAACGCATTTCTTCGAAAAAAACCAACAAGGATATTTCGATATTTCTAACCATGACAAATTCGGATAATCAATCACCGGCTTTATTTATTACTTTTATTAATTTAAGTTAATTGTCTTAAGTCATTAGCAATACTATAAAATAAGATTTTGACGTTATAAACTTGACTTAAGCTTATATTGTCCCCGCGCCAGGCGGAGGCAAGAGTTCACGCAGATGGGTGCGTGTTAGTAAGAGTGTGGATGAATCCTTTTTTTTATATTTATCAAATAAGAAGCGTTCTAACTGACATGCAATGCATAGGCGTCCATAAAGGATGTTATGTTATTTTTACTGTATAGCTGTAAGTCCCTGGACCGATGGTTCTTTAACAGTAACAATTCTATTGCGCATCCGTTTATTTCGCCTCGAACTGGCGCGGGAACTGTACAAAGCTGAAATATTGTGAGTAATTCAATTATCGTTATCAAATTTCAGATTTTTAAAGAGAGGTAAAACGGGATAGGCGAGCAAAATGGGGCACCACAAAAATTCAGTCAAAAAAATTTTTTTTTATTAATTTAATTTTATTATAAAAAAATTTTTCCTTACTTTTAGGAGGGGTTTTGCCCGTAAAAATTTTTTTTATGGCAGCTGAAGATTCAGCATATTTAAACCTCTGAAAACTAAATAGTTTCTTAAGTACCCCGTTTTGCCTCCCTCGCCCTATAGAAAAAAACTACGCCTTTAATAGGTCAGGCTTAGCTAAGTCTATACTTAACTCGACTTAAAAGTCTTAGACGCAAATATGAACGAACGAATAATGATCGTTATTTTATAATTCGTTCAGCAAACGAATTTTGTGGAGCTTATTATAAGTGCAGAGTCGAATGGGTGACTCTTTTGCTGACGCTACTTCCTACTGTTAGGCGACTTTATTTTTCTGCTGTCCGAAATGTGTACTTATATCTATGTTACTGTAAATTCGTAATTTTCTTTAACAAGCATAAAAGAAGCCGCTAGTATTTAGGAATGAGACTTATGACCTTTAAGCTCCATAAAGCTCGACATAAAAGCCTCGAGTCTAATTGTTTTAATGCAAACATCTATTGTAAAGAGAGGCTAATTTTATATCTTTCTAAAACCCTAATGAATCTTTGATTATATGCCACAAAAGGTTACTTTGATGATTAATTAAAAGCTAAAGACAGATTTTTACATTTATGCGCTAACAGGAGAAGTTTAAAATGGTTAAGATACTCTTACTTTTCTCTAATATAATTAAGAATGCAAAAACCTACCTTGCTTAGCTTTTTTCATACTTTCATACTTTTTTGATACGATTTCTGTCCATTCGTTTTTGCAGGAAGATGCCGGAGACGGTAGCCAGCACACAGGCAGAGGATCGTCCTTTGGCTCTATCCCGTCGCGAATATCCCCTAACTCAAACAACCTCAACACCAACATCACGCAGTTCATCAGGTAGTCGATCTGGTGGTAGTACGACAACAACAACCGTTCAAGTACCACCGCCACCAAATTATGATCCACAAATCAATTATCATCCCCAATTGTCATTACCATCAGCAATGAGCCATCATCGTGAATCATCAGCATTTGTACCGGTTGTACCATCACGTAATATCCATCCAATGTTGTTTCCAACTGAAATGCATCCGGCATTACTATTGAATGATGAACGTAATGAAACAACGAAAACAAACGATTCGACATATTCACGGAAATCAACAACAACATCAACAGGAACAGCAGGTACAGCAGCTGTAGCGGCAGCAGCAGCGGCAGCCGCCACAACAACTAGTTTCGAATTGATGGTAATGATGAATGATAAACGTAAAGAATTAGCAGCAGCCCATGCAGCACATGCAGCACTAATGTTACCACATCGACCAGGACCACCTGGCCTCTTAGAGACAACGAATACAACACAAAATCATCCCGGTTATCCTGGATTCCTACCAAATAATCCGAATAGTACAACATTCCCATTCGCTGGTAGTAGTACGCTGTTTCAACCAGGACCACCACAGATTCATGCACATTTAGATCGACGACTATTACGAGCACCCGGCCGGGCGTCCAGGCCAAAGAAACAATTCATTTGTAAATTCTGTAATCGTCAATTTACGAAAAGTTATAATTTGTTGATTCACGAACGTACACATACCGATGAACGGCCGTATTCGTGTGATATTTGTGGGAAAGCGTTTCGGCGACAAGACCATCTTCGAGACCACAGGTAAGACAAGTTTTTTTTTTGTCTTGGTTGGTTTGATATTAATATTAGTGGAAAATAAGCAAAAACTCATTTGAATTTCGTCGGTAGCTCTTAAAATATCTCCAATAAATGCCAACCGCTTCACTTCCAGATTACTGAAAGCAGGGCCCATTTGCATTATTTCTACCTGTTTCGGTCTGTCTCTCTTTGTTGAGAGAGCATTTTTCTTATATTATTGTTACGGTTAATTTGATTTTTACACGAAAAACGATCGTCCCAACATCAATTAATCATTTTTTTTTTTTTGTAAATTTTGGTTGACTTCCAATCTATCTTTGTTTGATATTTTGAATATAACAACAAGAAGAAGACAACGGCAAAAAAGTGACCGCGACAGGTCCCCACCGAAAATAATAATAATAACATATAGCAGGTAGATGAAAAAAACCTGAAAACATCATTCCAAAGGCTCTCGAAAAGAGAGATTTTATCTCTAATGTTTATATATACGACTTCTGGTACAGTTCTGTCAAGATTTTTCGTTTTTCTCTCTAAATTCGATTAAATATCGAACTATATAATAATCGGAATCCATTTTGTTTGTTTTTTTCTATATATAACTAGTTATACAGTTGGTAGACCTGAGGCGGAATTCAAGAACTGGTTTCTATACAGATCTATCTGGATTTTATTAGAGCACTCTGTTGGAGATCCTCTATAGAATCGAGAGAGGAGATTAATTCTTATCGTTTTGAAATCGTCTTGTCCGTCTCAAAAGTACGCAAATTGATTCACGAACGAACAGGAAAAAAAAAATGAAGAAAAACCGCAACAAACACTGTCCCCATTCCCACATTCCACCAATCTTTCTCTTTAATTATCGCATCAATATTCGGAAAGAGAACAGTTTTTTTAACCAACACAAAAACCATCATCTTTATCCAACGAATAAATAAGTAGACAGAGATAACGAATTTTTTGATGGTCGGTAATTACATTTAATCGACATTCAATTTAAGCAAATAATTGATCGTTGAATTTATAAACGGAATTTGTAATTATAAAGGATTTTTAAAATTAACAACTCAAGAAAAAAAATAATATTTTGTAACATCACCCACATTGAATACGTAAAGACCATGGCACCGAAACAATCAATTAAAGGAGTGCTATTTTACCAAAATATTTACCGAAAAAAAAACCCAAAAAAATAACCGTAAATGTCAAAGATTAATTGATAAATTGATAAATAATGAAAAGATTTTTAAATGTAATAGAACAAAAAAAAAAGGATAATAGAGAATAGAAATAGGGTGCGTCGGTGTACTAGCGAACAAAGCAATTTCGAAATTTCCTCAACTTGTTTTGATTTTAATAACTGAAATATACTATATAAAAGTGAATGGGGGCAGAATTGTGAAATTTCTTTAATTCTCTAGAACTGTTTTTTTTTTGTTTTCGTCGATAAATTGCAAAAGTGTTAAAAATTATTATTAAATTATGTATATGTTGTTGGAATTAAATCACAGTAGTAGTTTAATGGTAAATACGTATTTTATAATTCGTCGTTGTCGTGTTTTTTTTTTGCCTGTGAAAGGCAATCGTGCGTAAAAAATGTACCGAGTTCGTCGACTTTCATTTGTATTCTAATACACTAAACTGTATCTCCACCTTGATCTATCTGTTTTTTAACCTTTAGTAATAATCAAATATTGAGTTCGAGAGAATAACGTTTTTGTTACTTAAAAACCAACAAAACTCATTGTTGGTATTCTGTGAAAAATCTGCATCTCTACTCTAAAATTTTATTGTATCAACTGTAATCGAGCTCGATAGAAGAGTTTTTTGTATTCTAAAGCAGCATCTCTATCTTCATCAATTTTGGTTGGCGTTGTGCAACAAAATCTATATCTGATTGATTAAGGGAGGATACTGCAAAATATCAATTTCTTAAAGTATTTAGAGACGAAGTCTTTTATTGTGATAAAGATAGAGATTTCATTTGATAACATCGACAATTTTGTTTGTTAGACCAGATTTCTCAGTAGGCTGTAAAAAATAAAAGACAAGCTTTAAGGATAAAATTGAGTTAAAAATTACAGCAGGCTTTGATTTCTATTCTTGCGCAAAATCTTCATCTTTATAGTAATTAATGTATCAAGGGTGTTACGCCCATAACGCCCGTGGTGCATTTATGACTTTATGTTAAAAGTAAAAGAAGTAATTTAAGTTAATTTTTGATTTTTAAAAATTTTTTCTTTGACATCTGAAAGTTTGACACCTTTTAATGACTTCAAAAAAGACTGTTTATTATAGCAACCGGCCTTAACAACGGGCTGTTATTTTTTATAACGACATCGCAACGTCATAATGGCCCGTCGTCAACAAAACAATTATTATTTGCTTATTAGTGCAATCGTTTTGATATCTATAAATGGTCCAATAATATATACGTATGACATAAACATAATTAACATAATTACTCTGCTAAATCTTACTGAACGATAGAGATTTTACTTAAGAATATTTATCATTGTAATTTTTATTATTCAGTCTCTTATTGTACTGAAAACTGGACATTGCGCTTCAGATTTCTTTAACTTTTATGCACTTATTGATTCAAAGTTCTTATTTCCAATTAGCAAGAAATTCATAATTTAAACGATTATTATCAATTTTATCTAAACTTCATCTGATTGGGGTAATGATACGGGTACTCTTTAAGAATATTTAAGTCAAATGTAGGCTTGATAGAAAATATATAGTGAATTGTAACAGAAAGTAGAGATAACGATTCTGATTTAGAATATATCAAAATTGTACTTTTTTTGTTACTTAGAAACAAAAAAAAAACGTGCTGTTAGTATTCTGTAAAATATCAGTATATCTAGCAGATCTCTAGCTCGGTAGTATTCTGAAACAGTTTTGGTTGGTGTTGCGTAACACAATCCGTATCTTTATCTCTTTATTATCCGCTTTAAAAAAACTATGCATTGATTTATTATTCTTAATGTCTTGATGTAATGCATTTGTATTATGGAGCCAAATATATCTATATCTCGAGTTTTTGTTTTCTATTTTTGATTTATGGTAAAGCTAAATATTTCGTTTGACAATATCGATATTTCATCGTTAATTGTTTAAACATTTTATGATAAATTTCACAAATCAAAAATCAAAAACTAACTTTAGAAATATTAAGATAAAATTGAGTTGTGATAGAAATTTTATGCTAAATTGCATTGTTGAACGAAATCTTCATCTTTAACATAATTGCTCTGCTAAATCACAATGGAAGATATCAAAAATGTATGAAACTTTCGAATATTTTGTCTTTTTAATTATTCTTATTAGAAATATAGATTTAACAAAGACTACTAATGTTGAAGATTAAAGCAAACTAAGCATTGCAAAAACTAGAGATAAAGACTTAGACTGAGATTACTGTTGAATGCTACTAAACTGAAGCTAAACCTTTATCCCGCACATAACAATTTTAATACTAACAACAAAACATTGAGAGATGCAGATAAAGATTTTGCTTAAGAATATCAATAATTGGGAATATACGTGTAAACAATTAAGCAACGATTATCTTGATCTAAACTTCATCTCCTTAGAGTAAAGATAATTGTAGCGAAAACTAGAGATACCTAAATAGTCTGAATCAGAATATTTCCGAATTATACGACTCTCAGTAATCTTCAATTGTCATAAAGAACACTCTGAACAAGACATCTTCATCCCTAATTATTCTGTTGAGTTACACTGAAAGACGCAGATTGGAGCTCTTCTCGTGAGAGACGGGTGTCTATCGAGACAATAGACGTTGGCGATTAGCGTGCAAATAGTGTAGAATTTACAATAGAAGGGAAAATAGTAGGATTTTACTCGATCTGACTGCCTAGTATCGTATTTCAAGAATACAATTGGCCTTTAATTAATGTTTACAGCCTTACTTCACAAACACAAACACAATATAAAAATCAACTGTCAACTAGAGGTTTGATCTCTACCAATAATTGTAACGTTCAGTCAAACGACGAAGTCAAGATCAAACTTAATTCTAAGCCTCGATTTCTATTGTAAAGTCAAATCTTTTGATTGACCTTAAAAATATAAAGTGCAACTAAGAATACCTACTTATGTTGAATATTAAATCACTTGTATTTGTTTCACTGAGCGATACAGATAGAGATTTTGCTTAAGAATACTAATCATTATGATCTTATCGGTTGCTGAAAATTAAAGCAAACAACGATTATCGTCAATTTCGCTCTAAGAATATTGCTGTGATCATAATTGTCTTGAAATTAGGGTACGTTCATGCCGGAGATATATCACTGCGATACCTCGCTATTTCGATGTTTACTAAACGGTTTCAAATGAATGTTGAATGTTTATACCGATTCACCCTCGACGTTGACACAATCATTTTACAATGTTCCTACTTTACCGTTGATTCAAGCTAAACATAGAATGAGTGAACACTTCCGTTCTAAGGTTTGTTTTGGCATCTAGCTCAAGAGTAAACAACAAGGCAGTGAGATAGCAAAGTATCGCAGTGAGGTATGATTAAGCGCTCAACAGCCAGAGCGGGCGTAAAGGCGTAAAGTGTTTATACTATGTTTACGATAAGACTGTGTAATAGTCACGTTCTAACGAATGATAGATAGGATGATGAGATTTTTTCTACCATTGACAATTGACCTCGCTGTGTTTCCCTTTCTATGGCAATCGTTTATTTATGGTGTTACATTTTTCTGCTGACACGCCCAACCCGTACCAACAAACTCTATCTTCGACATGAATGTACCCTTAGAGACAAAGATGAAGATACTTAACTGAAATTTTAGCCTCAACCACAATTGCTATACTAACTTATACTGAAAGATACAGATAAAGACTGTGCTTAAGAATATCAATTAGTTTTGATATCAAATCTAGAGGCACTATTGAGCGTAAAAAATCGGTCTTCTCAAGGGGAAGATGCATACGATTTTAAATGGAGATGAAGATCCAGTTTGTGAATACAACTGTTCGGCATTTTACGGTTCCTGATCAAAGTAAATTGTAAATGTCCAGATTATCATGTATGCCACACTGTTCCACACATTATTA
Organism: Epicauta chinensis; assembly: GCA_021725515.1. Taxonomy (NCBI): domain Eukaryota; kingdom Metazoa; phylum Arthropoda; class Insecta; order Coleoptera; family Meloidae; genus Epicauta; species Epicauta chinensis. The sequence goes on from JAEDXX010000134.1 coordinate 66,191, forward strand.
TACCAATTAATATTCTAATTAAGCTCATTTAATCAAAACTATTAATATTATATGGTAATGAATCATCAGAAAACCCACAGAAGCTTATAAATTTGTTGTAGTCAAACAAGGAACGGAAGTTAACATCCTGCTTCTTGTTAAATCCATAAAACAACATTATATTTATTATAAACACGATCCATATCATTATTTTTTTTTTAAATTATTATTATAAATAATTACTGATAATAATAGCAACAAAAACAAAACAAAACGTTAGAAACAATAGTTAGAACCCTATAATTTTATTTTCGAAAAATAAAATCGATAGATATTTTCGAAATTTCACCCTAAAGCACAATCATCAATCTTAAAAGTTGTAATACACCTGTTCTTCGACTATTTCAATCTCTAATACATGTAATGTAGAAATCCTGAAAACCCTGCAGGAAATCGATGTCACTATACAACTCATTATTTTTTCAAAAATAATCGTAATAATAATAAAATTTATGCATGTATACGTGTTATATATATCTACAATTTATGTATGAAAGATATAGAAAGAATTATACATATAGATATACAGGGCAGCTGAAATTTATCTAAAAAAACATATGCTACGATCTCTGTCATCCGGTTAGCCTTGGAACTATCTTCGGCCAAAGACCGTACGAAGAAAGAGACCAAACACAACACATAACACACCAACAAACTCTCTCGTCTTCTAGATAGATCCAACTATTAAATCAGTTAGAAAAAGATAGAATTGATAAAACGAGAGACAGAGAGATCGAGAGTAATTATTATTTTTTTTAATTATATCTACTTATTATTAAATAAATATCTACACACAAAAAAAAAACGGTTGAAATTCCTGCAAGGATTACAATTTATTTATATCTTCCTGTACGGATTCTGTTAAGTTTCATCTATTTTTGTGTAGCTTTTAATTTATATCTATGTTGTTTTTTTTTGATGTTGCTATTTAATAATTCAAGATATTCCACTCAAGTCTTCTTTTCTATACGCAGATACAACGAGAGAGTACGGTCGGGTCGGCTATGTTATTACGGATTGCTCCGGTTAATACGCTGTGGAATGCAGTACGATCAAGTTTTTCCATTCTTTTTTTTCTTGATTCTAAAACTTCTTAGTGGTAGTTTAGATGCAGGATAGATATATTTCATTATAATCTATCTCTTTCTTGCTTCCATTCTAATACTTAACTGATAATTAAATCGATACAGTACACATACACACATACAACTTAAGACACATCTAAGTAACAATCTATATTATATCAGACTTGAGTTATATTAAATAATAATAATGATAATAATGGTAAAATTCATGGCTGTCTTGATTTCCGTTTAGATAATCACCAATCACACTTTGATTATTAGTTTATGAAAGGTAATTAATTTTTTTTTTCTGTTTTGTTTCGATTTATTTATTTTTGTGTTGATATGCCAATGATTTGCTGTTCATCTAGATTTAAGCGAATATAAAATACGATTTTATGGTGTTTTCGTATAGACTTAATTAAATTTGATAGAGTTAGTTGTGTACGTTAGCCCACCTGTGCTGATATTATTAACTCGATAAACAATAAATGTTCATTTATTAAGAAAAACGGGAGACATCACCTCGAAACTAATAAAATTGTAATGGGACAACAACCAGAATTGTTTATGGTCAGATTCGCGATCATTATAGAACGGTTTATGGTGTAGTTCAACAATTAAAGTATAATTGGAATTGTCTAATATTTAATGTGTTATTTAGCGAAAATCTTAACAAATTGTATAATAATTGGAGAAACTTTCAAAATTTAATGAGCCATTTTAGGAAGTAGTTTTCTCATTTTAATGCAAAATATCAATTAGCTATTAGTTGAATCACTCACCTTTTCATATTTTACCGCAAATAATAATAGATGAAGTAGTAATTTAGAATATTGTGAAGTAATAGATTTCAGTATGTTTATGAAGTTCACACTGTAGAATAGGGTTAGCCAAAATGACTAACCTATCGAGTTAATGGTCTCAAAGGGGCCCATATGTTGGAAAAAAATTCTCCTATTGGGAAAAATTTTTAGCTTAATTTTAAAAGGTGTCGGTGGCCATTTGAAATTTCCCTTTTAAATAACAAGCAAGACGTTTTTATCCATTAAAAATGCTATAACTTTTGAACCGTTTGAGACGAAAATTTCATATGGGCATATTCTTGTAGGGCATTAAATTCTCTAAAAAAAAAACTTTAGAGTTGATTTATTTAACTCAAAAATTCATATACTTACGGGCAATGGAAGTTGAAAAACATATCTATTTTCATATAGCCCGTAAGTATGAATTTCTGAGTTGAAGAAATCAGCTCCAAAATATCCCCCAGTTTAGGCAACCCCCTCGAAAACATACCATACGTTATTGCTGTCCCGAATAAATTGATTTTGATTATTTGAGTTTCTAGTGATTTCCATGAGATTACAATGTCAGTTATTCATAATAAGGTCAAAAAATTACATCTACTGTATTTGAGAAAAGGAAAAATTCTTACAAAGAGTAGAAAATAACTAAAAAAATGCACCTAACTGCTAATCGCTACGTCTATAAGCAAGTTCTTGTTGCCCTGTGAAAGCCCTTTAAAGTTTCAGTTTTTAAACCATCCAAAACATTGACTATAGTCTTCAAGATAACCTGAATAGAGCTAATTTTGCAGGATCAATTTCAGTTCCCATTTTGCTCTGTAAATATGAGATTAGATACGATATAAAGAACACATGTCGTTTAAAATTGTCTTCCCTTTTTATGGACCAAAAATTATGAATTTCCATATTGTGTAATTTTTAATTCAATCAGTAAGGCGATTTTGTAAAAAAATGCTGTTTTCCTGTTGTACATTATAATTATTAATCATGCAAAATCTCAACGAAAAATTCAAAACCACCAAGAAAATTGTTAAAATTTCTTGCTATTAATATGGAGATCCAATTTTACAGATTTCAAGTTTTTTTTTTTTAATTTAATCGCCTCTCTTGTACCATCTCACGATCATTAACGGTAAACACATGGCATGAGAATACAATCTTAAACAGGACCGGTCTTCTTTACAAAGGGGCCCAGGTGCAAATTTTATTCTGGATACAGTTCCTTTATGATAAAAAGCTCAAGTAAAATTTAAAAAAAAAAAACAGGCCCAAGAGGGCCTCTAAAAAGCAAAATATCCGGTTGTGTTCGACCCTGATTTTCAAGCATTATGGGTGTCTTTTTCCCGTTTATTAATCGTACATATTTAATAAATAGAAGCTCTATTTCTACCCTTGTTGCTTAGTCGATTGTAATAGAAATCTAGGAAATAACTGAATATTGCTTAAATCTATAAAAAATGGCGTTTAATTTTTTTTGAAGAACACAATGAAAAATGAACAATAGTGACATTTAGGGACCATCAGATTTCCCAAAAACGCTTCCCATTTATCACTGAAGGGTGAAACTTTCAGCTTAGAGTACAATTTTTATTTTTCATCCTATTCTATGGAGTTTACCAATTAACGCAGCGAATCATAGCGTGCTATTTGAACATTTGTAAATCTTCTAATACATTTGTTAGACTCTATCAAAACATGAATTTTATTTAACGAACCTCTTCAAAACATTTCTGTGGTCGTTTTTTATACAAAAGGTAAATCAATCAAATACCACACGTTTTGCTGATAGTTGGAGCAGTTTTTTGATAATATCATAAGTACGAAAACCAAGTTTAAAACGCGGAAATTTCAACACTTTAAGAATAACGCTATAAATTTTAATCATTCTTCAGTTAATTGAAATCAAAACTAATTATTTACGTCAACCATTAGAATGGTTTATGCATAAATCGTTCTGGGAACACCAGCACCGTTAGATCAACGTATAGTTAATCTTCAATGGTACAACTGTAGTTAATTATAGTACCAAAATAATAACAATTTGCAATTGTCTGGGATAAAAGGTTGCAAAAGCACGGTACAAAGCAGAAAAGTTCTCGAAATCTAAGAAAAATTTATTAAATGACCTTCCAAATACGCTCCTGATAAGCAAGATTGATGCACTTTTATCTCCCTTTTGAATTGCGCTACTATTGACAATTAGGCGACAGATTAAATTGCCTCTTTCAGCCTTGGTAACAGATCCTTTTTCGGTTAAACAAAAAAATCAAACAAATATATATGCATAGAAGCTAATCCAAGGTTATTTATAATTATCTGTTATCTTACAATAAAATTCAATTATATCCATTATAAATGGAAACCGAGTCGTGGAACAAAAAAATGGTTATATTATCGTCTCTCCTGTCTATAAAACTAAATCTTTGAATAAATTAAGATGAATAAACAATAAATCTAGATTGACTCGGTGAGGATTAAAGTAGGCGAGGAGGGAATAAAATGACAGCCGCTCAATTATCTTAGGTATAAACTGTAGGATTTATCAACTGTATAACTCGTGAGAGAAAATAACTAAATTTTCTCAATTGTCATAGAACAGCTTTTATTCTAAAAACTGTATTGGTATTTGTGGAATGTTATTTATCTGTTGCAAAATACGGCAACATATCGCCGAAACCGTAGGTTGTTGTTGATGTTGTTGCATGGCGGTTGGCACGCGAGATTTTATCTCGTTCTCCTCTCCCTATACATAACGAACTGCATCCCATTATATTGGCTATAACTATGCAAATAGGTTTACGGATTTTTAAATTTATTTATATTTATTCATCAGATCGTTTTTGTTTTTATATTTGGTTGGTAATGTTTTTTTTTGTATTGTTTATTGTTTTCCAGATATATCCACAGTAAAGAGAAACCATTCAAATGCGGTGAATGCGGTAAAGGTTTCTGTCAATCGCGTACATTGGCCGTCCACAAGATCCTACACATGGAAGAGTCACCACATAAATGTCCTGTATGCAGTCGTAGTTTCAATCAACGTTCAAATTTAAAGACACACCTGTTAACCCATACCGATCATAAACCGTACGAATGTAATAGTTGTGGTAAAGTGTTCCGACGGAATTGCGATTTGAGACGGCACGCATTAACACACGCCGTTGGTGATGTACCATCAGATGGATTAAGTGATGGTGGCGGCGGCGGTGGTGGTTTTATTCAAAACGATGAACGTCTATCACCCCGTCCACGTAGTCCATCATTAGATACAACAACCGGTACGAATAATAATCCTGAACCAATATCGGAACGCACGCAATGCCATGAACCGTGCACATCATCGAATCCGTATACAATGCGACCGCATCAACACCACCATCTCCATCACCACCACCACCACCATCACCACCACGAACAGAACCGTCTAGAAATCGATGATGATGAGGATGTCGATGAAGATCCGGAAATTGATCCGGGACAAGAAAACCAACTTGAGATCAACAATAAACCGGAAATAACCACACAATCCGATCCACCACCACCACCACCACCACCACCACCACCGACAACACATCATCCCCAATTACAAGTGCGCAAAGATTTACACCCAATTAAAACATCAACGGTTACAAGTGGAGCTTTAGTCGAACAGAGCTTTTTGGAAAACTTCCGAAAACGACATCTGGACGTTGAACGTTCCAGCTATAATCCACAAATGAAGCTGCGATTAATGCATCCCCCGTATCCGCCAGTATCGAAAATTACAACTTCTTTAAGTAGTAGTAGCAGTAGTAGTAGTAGCGGTAATAATAATTGTGATACGGGTGGAAGTTCGAATATGGCAAGTGATTTGTCGATGAAAAAAGACGACTTACCGCCACCACTACCACCGGTACCGCCACAACCACCAAGACCGCCACAGAATCCGCCACCGAAGAAGACCGGATTTACCATCGAAGATATAATGCGGAGGTAATTCCTGTGCAAATTAAATAAATGTAAATATATTGTGATTTTTGTAAATTGTGTGGATATAAGGACTAATTTGCGTATTGTTTATAAAATAATTATCAATAGCGTTACGATTCTGTATATAGTTACGCCACTGGTAATTTCGTACAAATTTGCAATAAATTATTAATTGTAATTGTAATGTTTAATTATTAAGTTTGTTCGTTAAGTAACGATCTCGTTTTTTTTTTCTGATTGAAATTATGACTTATTTTTGAAAATTATCCAAAAAAAAATCGAATAAAATATTTTTCAAAATAATCAGTGTTTGATTTCGATTTAAGTCGACTTTATGGATCCGGATTTAATCCATATAAGTATCTTAAATTTATAAAGGTAGTCGAACAAAAAAATGAACCAAAAAAAAAAGAGAATCTTGAAAGTGGTCGAGATTGTCAAGTCTCTAATGAAAAGTAATGGGTCTCCTTTTTGATTTCGTCTCTCTATTTCCATCTCTTACTTCATATCTACCATCTTTCGATGTTTTTTTTTTCTTTTTTTGTATTGTAGTTGATTATGAATAACGGATCACCTTGTCGGCTATAACGAGCCGTGTTTGTTATACAAATTCAAATCAAGCACACATACAGGATGTTCCAATTTAACGCGATCGTCGTAAAGATTTCCCTTATTTCTGGAACCAGTTGGAATTTTATTGGAACTTAGGAAAAGTGGTTGCTTTACAAGAGTTATCTACTCTTCATTTCTTCACTGTTAGAAATGTTTTCTTTTGTTTATTGTTAAAGTTATTTGGTCTGTCAGTAATTAAAAGAGTGAACATTTGAAGATAATGGGACAAAAGAGTTAAAATTAAAAAAAAAAGAGTGGACAACAAAATTTCTCTGCGCTCAGTTTCTAGAGTAGTGTTCCTAAACCACTGGGTCACAATTCGAAATTAAGTAGCAATGGATACGAAGCAGACCGGTTATCAATCCTGATATTTTATTAAAACCGACTCTTTTTAGTCTTATAAGAAAAGACACGGGTAATCCCAAAAGTAAGTTCTCCTATTTTTTTAAAGTGGAAAAAAATTGTTTACCTCCCATTATAGTTACATCATTTAAAAAGTTGATCTTTTGACTGACTTTACCAGATAATTGCCATTGCAATCGATGCATGTTTGTAGACGTCAGTGCCGGTCCGAGGGGAAGGCTAGGGGGCGCCGTTTTCGATGGGCGGCCGATCCATTTAAGTGTGCAGAATATTATTTAATAGATAGCGAGAAGGACGCATGAAACTCTTGTTTGCCCCCGGGCGCAATTTAGTCTCGGTCCGGCTCTGGTTGTCACAGTTTTTGCATGCCCATGTCATACAAGCTGACCGACAGATCTATGAGGAAGTATAGGATCTCATCTTTCGCTTCATCTTTGCAACTGAATTGTTGAAAACACACTAATAAGCAAATTAGAGACGAAGGGAAAGAAGGACAAGAGTGTAAGTATGCTTCACGACAAAGTCGGGCCACGTTAAACCGTTGCTCTTCTGTAAAAGTTTGAGTGCAACATTAGCACCCACCTTGTGGCACCCAGCGACTGCCACCTAAGCTGGGTGCCGCTGAGAGGCGACTCAGTTCCAAAGACAAGTCTTCTTGTTTGTTAAGAAAAAGCAGGAAATCTTATTTCTGGAATTACCCTTGTATTTTGAAAGATAAATTGAATTTGAAGCTTAAATGTAATAAAATCCGGTAAGGCACATTTGATTGCAGGAGACGGGAATATATTGAGTTAGGTTGTACTGTTAATTTCCTGGCCTGACATAAAAAAGGCGCCTGCATGTAATATTTTTCATCGACATTCTATAGTACTATCCTTAACGAGCTTATTCATAAATTTTCAGATTATTATATTAATTAGTATTCATTTGACAGCCTTTTGATCAAAACACTATTAACATTTTTACAAAAATGGAAGATTTAGGAAAACGTGCAATTATAAGAGTTCTATGCCTTCTCGAATAAAAGAAAAAAATTATAACACAGTAAAAGACTCTTTGCCATCATATTCAATAATTCGAAAATAGGTTTCTGAATTGAAAAAAGATCACACGAGCACTAACGTTAAATCACGCCCCAGACGACTGTGGAAGTAACAACACCTGAAATGTTAGAAAGATCTATAAAATAGTGCTAGACGAACGCCTATTAAAATTTCCTCAGATACCAGAGACTGTAAAAATAGCAAAAAAACGTGTAGACAATATTTTCCACAAGAGGAAGCTTTGTACAAGATGGATATAGCGCTTGCTAACGTCTGAGCAAAAGTTGAAAAGGAAAACTGTTTCAAGAGAGAATTTTGCGTCGATTTATAACAATAGATCCATCGTTATACTCCTGAAAATAAAAGAAAATCAAAACAGTGGACAGCAACCGCTGAACCAGCCCCAAAGGAAACAAAATCAATTTTGTCTGCTAACGAGGTTTTAGCAAGCGTTTTCTGTGGCGCAAGGGGAATAATTTTTATTGATTAGAAATCAAGTGACACATTCGACATGTATACCTGGTGATACTGAATAGAGCCTTAATTCCATCTATTAATCTCTTCATGACCTATTGTTATGGCTCACGACTCGGTAGATCTCTGAAAAGACTTCTACTTTCCTTTCCATCAATTTGAAATTCGGTTTGTCGAAGCAGGAAGCTTAGAAATCCACTGAAGTACAGCAGAACAAAAAGAAAAACATCTAGCATCTTTGTCTACCCCAACAATCTGTTGCTAGATGTTTTTCGTTTTGTTGCTTTCGGACTTCTAAAAGAGTCGCAATGTAGACTGACTCAAAGCATGTGAGCATTGAAATAAAAACCATCTTATATTTACCCTCCAGAAGAAGGTAGTATGCTAGGCTTAACGATATATCCATTATATTCATAATGTTTCTCTGTCTCTGTTTGAAGGAAATAAGCAGTGAATTGGACGCAAATAGTCTGGGAAAAACTTTCAAAAACTCTACTTTGTGACGCAATAAACGAAACTTTTTGCCTTCATCTCGCAGAATACTAATCTCTAAAGAATCTTTCTTATTATCAAGCAAACGCCTTAAAGGACTTTTACGAATAGCTTCAAGGAGTTAAAAGTGTAGAGCTATAATTGTTGCCACTTAAAAAGAACGACGTAGAGATGATGAAAATGGAGCCTTGAAACTTTGCACCATTTGTGGTTTTGTACTTGCTCCTAGTACTGTGTCAACGTCAAAACCAAAATCAACCTAAAAAGTTTGCCAATCAATCTTTCGCAAATTGACTAGTCACGGTTCAATCTAGACTGAAATGCTGTGATATTGTAAATTGCTTCATAAGAAATTGGTACGCCGAAAAGTAAAAATAGCTGGAGGGTTTCTGGCCTACTTACAATTAGCATTGAAAATGTTTTTTCATTCTGGTGACAGCCTCGGTACTGTTTTTAGCATTTTTGGTTTTTAATTGATGACGAATAAAATCTAAACGTGATCTGTATACAGTCCGTATTGTTCTTTTCAAACAATTATTAGGTTGTCATCAAGTTTAGATGACACACGACCACACCTTTCAGTAGTAACTTTTTGATGTTTTATGCAAAACGTGTAGGAAATTTCTGGTAGACTGAAGAAAAGGTGTACCAAAACACCTGCTGTGTTTTGTATTTATTGTGGGTGGAATTAAATTTATCTTTTTTTTCCATTATACATGTTTTTTTTGTTTTTGGTTTGTTGGAGTTAAGTCATTTGAACCGCAACAAAAATAAGTATAATTTTCGATTGTCATCAGATAATTAAAAATTATGTCCTTATTATAACTCATCAAACTGTATAATATTTATTTCCGGTTCTGTTTATCTTTCTACCCCGAATATTATAGCAACTATATTGAAATTGTCACCACCTGCTGTGTTGTTGGGACTGCGTTGAAACGGATCCTAATAATCTTTTAAGGTAGGTATTTTGATAGCAGATTTCACTTAACACCCGGAATTTATGTTTATTTTTCAACCAGAAAAACCACCTGCTTTTCCCTTTGTTATTATTAGATTACCGCAGAAGCTTGATGCTAAATTTTTATAGAAACACCTGCAGATTGGACGCTGAAATCTACTGAAACTCACAAGAAATCGAACAAATTCAAATACAACTTAAGAAAAAAGGTGTTGTAGCGATTAAATTGAAATTACAATCCGACAATTTCTATTGTATATTATTGTAATAATCGATCTGTGGTCGATATTACAATAGAGAGATCCGATTAGGTGCCGCCTTATAATTTAAAAATTATTGTGACTGAAGTCGGGGCTTCAAGACGATCCTTCATCCTGTCGCTGCTACTTCACCGACTCCTACAATAAAAAAAAGTATTCTCTAGAATCCTGCAAGGCGCCACTTTCTAATAAAATCCAGGATCAATATGTTAACAGGAATACAGTTAGTCTAACAAAGGAGTGGTTGGATTTTATTAGATTTGCCATCTCTCAATAACGACAATTCTCATCTTTATCTGTTTAATCATTAAACAGATGAATTGTGTGTGCGATAAAGGAGTTTGGACAACGTTCCTATTGTTGTTCACATGTACAGTAAACAAAATAAACTCCTGCAGGATTGGTAAATATCAATCTATCTATACAGCAGAAATTGGCCATATAAAATCGACTTAAATTACAAAAATTTAATGATATTTATTTAAGTGATTGAGTCATAAAAATTGAGACGCCATCTTGAAAATTTATATTATCTCAAAAAGAGATTAATTACGTTACGTAATTATTGGATTTTCAGTTGGATACAAAAAAAAAAAGAAAATTGATTACTCAACATAACAGAAATTATTAGTTTGTGTGAAGAAATTCAATTGTGTCTGATGCCAGAAATTCTAAAAGACATGGCAACACAGCATCCACTATAGTACCGGTTCTTGTATTTTACTTTTTCCACTCCTCAACACCAATCCTTCTTCTTCATCTTCTACTTCTAGACTCTTACAATTGAACAAAGATAGATATAGATTGCTCGAATTCTTCAACATTTGACATGACAACAAAACGATATCTTTTAACAATTATTATTATTATTATTATTTTAATTAATTTTATTATACAGGCACCACATTGGATTTCTTCCATTTGTTATCGATCTCTATTTTTTTGTTTTTTGTTCTGTCTACTTGTTCTAATTATTTAAAAGCAAAACAAAGAAAGCAATAGATTAGAATTGAGTGTTATTGATAGTGATTTTTTCATCATCATCATCGAAACGTGGACAACTTTTTCTTTAACGGTAGAACAGGTTTTCGAAATTATTTGGAAAATGCTTTAATGTAAATCAATTTATTAGTTTAATCCTGATTAGTTTAACGAGCTGGAAAATAGGCTCAATTAACAATCGACAGCTATTTGTTAACACTACACACATCCGACAGAACGAAGAAAAAAAAACAACCGAAAATATCAAGAACTAATCCAACAGGTTGGAGTTAATTTTCGAATTGAAAGTTCAGAATTAATCGCCAAACTTCTATCGCCATCTGTGGAGCTTTACAGGTTTGAATAACTGAAAGCTTCACCTGCTCGTCGTCCAGTTGAGCAGGTATCTCAATTTGATTTAACGATTAAACAATCAACTCCATCTAGAGTTGTTCAGGATTTCTTCAAGTTCTTATAGTTGTAGCTAGATGTCGTGTTAATTTTGAAAATCCTGATCCGTTTTGAATAAATCTATCGAGGTCATTCTATTCTATTTCTCGTTTTTTGTTTCAAATGGACTGTTTTATATTTCTCGGTAAAGTAGCAAAACTATTCAACAAAAAAAGGAAAAACATAAAAATCCTGAAAAGGATTATACGTGCTATAAAGATTCGTTGTTGTTTTTTTCAAAGTTGATTTTAAAAGAAAATTGAAAGGCAACGACCATAATCGTAAAATGTTTCATTGCAAAATGACTAAAACTAATAAAAACGAAACAACAACACATCACCAATGTATTGAATCAATTCTAAAGTTATAAAAGTTCACCTGGTAGGTGAGGATTTCAAAAAAGAAATCTCCTGAAGGAGCCAATAAATTGTAAAGCATCAGCTATAGATATAATTTGGGGGCAGTCATAAAACACGATAAGTGGTAGTATTTTACTGTTCTCGAACGATTTTTAATATATTTATATATATATTTTTAAAACACATAAAGAACCGAATATCTTTGTGTAAACATCGAATGAATCAATTATATTGTTTATATTTAAAGATTGATTATTTGAAAAAGAATAACACTCGGTAGACGAAAACATTTGGACGTTATCTTTTAAGAAAAGTCAAGTAGTTTTTTTCATATCTATCTACCAATATGATTTATTTATTTTATATAACAAATATGGCAAAGTTTTATGTTTGTTAATCACGTTATGTATGTACGTATGATGTGTTATTATGCATGATTATTGTCGATAAATTTTTACGCTTCACTGTTTTGATAAAGAAAAAGTGCAATGAAAACATTGTGAAATATCTGTTTAATATTTAACCGTTTTCATCTTTGCAATACAGACACAGCAGGTATAATGTATTTACGACGAATAGTTATGTTTAAATATTTTATTGAATTCTGCACGGTAGTTGGCCAAGTGATAAATTCGGAGGCTAACAATATGAATGGAAACGAAATATGAAATAAACACACACACACACACACAGAGAAAGAACAAAAGAAAACGATAAAACAAATAAAAACGTAAACATTAACAAATTTATTATTGCATTCTTGATGGCTTGAAAAAGAAACTGTCAGTCTGTGTGCCCTTTGATAAGCAATAAAAAGAAGCCTTTTCAGTCTCTTGTATGATCAAAGCGAAGAGAAAAGTATAACTAGGGGATGTGCTGAGCATTTTTCTGACGGTCCAAACGACTGAAATCAGGCAAAGAATGAAGTTAAAAGATGTGATGCCAGAGCCAGACCGAGTCTAATTTGCGCGCGGGCCAAACACGAGTTCCATGAGCCCTTTTTGCTATGTATTAAATAATATTCGTCGTACTTAAATGGTTCGGCATCGCATTGGAAACTGCGGCCGGAGCAGATGCACCTTGGCCCTCCCCTCGAACCGGCACTGTGTGGTTCGTGTTGGATAAGGAAAAGAGCTCTGAAAAGCACAAATCAAAGTAGGCATTTATAATTCTAACAGACGGTCTAAGTTTAGATTAAGGTCCGATTAGGCAGAATGTGTAGATTGATCGGAGCTTTTGATAAGACCTTCTACAAATTAAAAATAAAGTGCTTTCACGAAAAGGAGCAGCAACCCATTTAGTGATTGCGCGATCATCCAAAACCAAGTTGCCCTTGGTTTTCCTTAGCTGTAGAGTCTACAGGGACCCTGAAGTATAACAAGCATTTTTCTTCAAACTTAATTTGGAAATCTATCTATTTTTGTTGCAACGAAGCAGAAAACGTGCTCTATTTAAGAGAAAACACTAATTTCAATACCACTTCGCCCAATTTATGGATCAGAGTTATGATTATTTACTAAAGGGTTACATGGGTTTCAAAAGCTAAAAAAATCTTATTGCCTCTGTTTGTTTTAAATAGTAAACGATATACTTTGTTTAAAATTGTCAACCTATCAAAGATTTATTAAAAATTTTGGGTGTTTTCATTTCAAAATTTTGACAATTGGGTCCTTGGGACTTCATTTTCTGTGAGCCCTCTTTGCGTTGCCAGAATAACTCATGATATATTCATCATTAGGGCTATATACGTATGTATAGCATGTCCCAGCTAAGTGTACCACCTCAAATATCTCGTTTGCTTGTGAATTGAAATGGAAAAGTATCTAAAGAAATTAGACTACAATGTCTATACTTCTATTGGCCGACACGATTTTCTTTCTAGCTATTCTGGGAATGCCAAAACATCCTATAAGGTCTCAAAAATTACTCAATATTAGGAAATCAATTACCTACAATGAATACTACCTTGATAAGAAACAATATTTTTCTTTTAAAAACTTTTCATTTAATGCTTCAAAAAATGAATAGAAGTTCTAATTTTCTTTTGAACAAGTCTGAAGTTTTGAAAGAAACATATTATTTTAATATCAAATTCATTTGCAGTATTCGTTGTAGGTAATTGGTTTCATAATATTGAGTAATTTTCGAGATCTTATAGGACGTTTCCCATAACAGCTAGAAAGAAAATAGTACCGGTCAATTGAAGTATAGACATTGAAGTGTAATTTTTTTAGATGCTTTTCCATTTCACTTCACAAACAAACGAGATATTTGAGGTGAAACACTTCGCTGGGACACCTGTATATATAGCTCGTACTTGGACAAAGGAAAGAAAATTAGAAAAAAAATTAGGATTTTTGGCAGGGTTATATACCAAAAAGTAATAGTTTTGTTATAATTCCTATCAGATATTGCTTTATAAAATGAATTAAAAAAGAAAGTACTTCGTTCAAGCACTATACAACGGCATTTTGAAGAAGTAGCAAAATTTCAGCCAGATCGATTTATTATTTTTTGAGAAATTTTATCAAGCGACTTCAAAAAAAGGAGTACTAGGAACACACGATTAGTTGAAATAACATCGAGAAAAACGGTTCTTTTCGAGGCTCTATCTCCTAGAGTCTTACTGTAATTGACGCAAAACTTTGGAAGAATTTTCTAGACATATTGTGTGCATTAATTAATAAGGCAATAAAAAATCGATTTTTTCGAAATATTCAAAAATGAAGTAAAGTTAAAGTTTATCTGTGCAAAGTGAGCGCCTACTTAGAAAAGGCACCAAACATTTTTGGCATTTTTGGATATTCGTAAAAAAAGATAGGTATAGGTACAATTGCAGCACTTACTCTGAATTTAGAAAATTCTATTCTAACCCGGCAGAATTTTAAGCTTCTCCTTCGAAAACAAGATTATTCAGTGAGAAACTAACTAAGTACTTACGATAATTTTATTTTAACAAAAGCAAAAGATACAACATTAGACTCTATTTAGTGATAACAAATGGTGCACTACACTCAGGAAACTCGAAGCATTGGCGCAATAAAGAACCTACTGTATTCGAAATTACTACGAAATCTTTTGGCATACAATAATTAATAACTGAAGTTACTCACAGTATCTTTGAATACTTTATTTACAACTGATTGTGAGTTACGAAAACTCCATTCCATTATTAAGCTGCACGATAAGTCATGAAAATTGATTAAAATCATGCTGTACTGAACAGAAACTTCTGACACCTTTTTCTCAGGATTACCAGGATGATGGAATTGGGAAAAATTGGGAAAAATATGCATTATTTCAGTGCCTTCCAGAAATTACAAACGAGTCGATAATTTAAATACAACATGTGTAATTTAAGACTTTTCAAAATCTACTACAATTACGTTCTTTATCTGAGACAACCAAGTTTTCTTTCACTTTCTTCGCTTCAAAACTTTTCAGTGGAAAAATTGGGCAACTTCTAATTGATTCACAAAGATATTGGAAGATATTGGAGTACGAATTTTTACATAAAAATAGATAAAATCGTTTAAAAATAGAAACTCTGTCCCACAGTGTTAGATATCAACAACAAACTGCCTTTTAATTAATACTCAATAGAGACTTTAATCGAATTGTTTGAAAAACATATTTAAGGCCTCTTTCTACGAACCTATTTAGGAGCCTCCACGTGAACATGTGCTGCTCTATAAAATAGACATTGGCAAAAGAAATTGTAAACCGCCTTTTTCCGAAATTTAACAGTTCTTTATCTCTTCAAGAAAAATAATACGTGCTTAATAATTTGAAAAAGAAAATATAAGAGTCTCGTTTAAATTTAATTAAATTCCAGGAAACAGTTTAAGAAATAAATCAACAAACCAACCATATATACGCTATTTTAGGTGTGTTTAGCAAACAAAACAGTTGACGCGTCGTCATAAAAGCGGCTGGGTATTGATTATTCGCAACTGTAGCAGATTCACTGGAGAGATAATTTATATCTCTATAACTTAATTCAAGAGAAAAAAAAAACAATTCCACTTAAAGATATAGAAGTGAATTCAAAATAGATTTAAGGAAAACCCCGAAAAATCTACAACACTACAACAGAAAAAAAAACAATACTATAATAGCAAATTATCTAGAAAGCGATAAATATTGGGTGCTTTATCAACTAGAAGTTACGAACTATAGGTAAGTTTAATATTTAGTTCGCAAACTACCCAGAAATCAAAAATAAAATTACACTTTTCTCTTGGAATGAACTATAAAACGATTTGTAAATTAGCTGTATTGCTAACAAATCGTTTGGTTTTTTTCGCAACTTTCGTCAATTATGTCTAAAGATTTAAACACAAAAACCACTAAAGGGCATATCGTTTTTCTGAAATCTTTTTGAAATTGTACTGCAATAAAAATTGTACTAAACGTGACTTAAAACAATTTATGCCTGTTTTTGTTACATTTACAAACGAACAATAAAAAAGGTGTTAAAACTGTTCCCTGCAATAACAACAATTTTTGAGTAATGAGAATTTTTAAAAAATCTGTCGATTGTCGAGGATTTATAAGTAGCAAAAATTATTGACTCAATTGGTATAAATATATGTGTATATTATTATTGATGGGAAACTGATTAAACACTTAAATAGATAAAATTTTATTTATTGATTATTTCTGTTTATTTATTTATTTAATCTCCAGCAATCGACTATTAGAATTATCATAGAAATCAAGTGGAGAATATCTAGAATAGATGGCAATGAATTGATTATTACAGACTGGATATATGGGATACAAATTTTAATTAGAAATCAATACAACTGTTGCAAATCTCCGTTCAATAGTGATATTCCCAAAATACCATCTAATAATCTTTTAATTGATTGTTTAATTTAGACAATTAACAGATTACCATTATTTATTAGAAATGATAATATATCAAGTGGCTTCTATTATCATCATCTGCATATCATTAAATCGTACACACAAAATACTTATAAATTAGTCCAACTAATAGAGAAATGTTGTTAATACGAATAAACAGTTGAAATTATAAGCTTATAAGCCTATGCTTATCTCAAATACCAACCATATGTTATAATAACAGTTTTAGACACAATTTTGCCATTTGTGTGCTAATTTATCATAATTCTTTCACAGTAAACTGTGTATTTTTGTCCTGTTTAAATACACAGATTCGTAAAAATATTGGGAGGAAAAAAAAACGTTATCAACACATCAGGATTTATGTGTTGTTACCAATTCGACATGGATGTGGCCCTGAACGTGCCAGAAAACTACAAATCCCCAACAAAAGCTCTAATAGTTTAAGTAAACAAAAACGTAATGCTACTCATTTTCAAGGGTGACTGTTTCATTGTTATATAAGTCGCTTGGGTGGTAAATATTGTTAATTTTTCGTTTTCCTTCCATTGTACCTGCAATATTTTCAAGGGAGTCGACCGTATTTCCATGGAAGTAGTCGCGTGCACTTTTGCCTGTCATAAAAATTGATTTGTTATTATTATTATTACTATTATTATTATTATTATTATTAGGGTGTCTACAAATTTTCTGAATCAAATTAGCTAGAAAAGTAAGAGTAATAATAATAAAAGTACAAATGGTAGTGCTATTTAAAATGGGAGCAATTCGGGCCAAGGGCAATAGTAGATGGTGTTTAAAATCATTTTATGAAATTCACTTTTACTGCCTTTCTATATAGATTTTTTTCTTTCGTTTTCTTCTTCGTCGTCTATTTATTTCGTTCTGGGTCACCGTTTGTTCGTTTTGCTTACAATACAACTTGACATGCATGACAATGAGAAATGATTGCAGACGACAACATGTTTTCGTCAAGGACCTACAGATTTTGTATACAAAGCGGTCTCTTTGCAAGTCGATGTTCAGAGTTGTTGTTTTTTTAGACTCGATTCAAACCAATCATTGTTATCAATAATTAAAAATAACAGAAGACAGGATAACTTACAAAAAATTGTCATAAATTCTAGTGTAATAAAACAAAATTGTAAAAATTTCGATAAAAGGAACTAACGGGTTGTACAATATTTTTAGGTAAAAAAAACGCTTGAAATTTTAGAATCGAGGGCAAAAAAACGAAGGGATATTTGGAGAAAAAATGGAAACCCAACGGAACTTTTAACGGATAGGGTTATTTTTTTCACAAAAAAGTTAAATATTGAAAAACATACAACCGAAAACCGATGTTTGCTTACATCTATCCCACGATTTACATGAAAATTCGTGTAAATCGAGATATACCCATAATTAGAGGAATTTGGTTACATGTTAACATACATTTATCGATTCCTATTAGTTTTCCAGAAAGTCAGATTTATCAAAACGAAAATCGTGTTGCTGAGTACCGTGTAATTCAAATCCGACATGTCCAGATATCTTTACTGAAACTTTCGTTAATTTGTGAAGAAAGGAGAGACGAAGGCGAGTTCGTTTTGAAAAAAGTCAGTGTGTCATTAACTTTAAAGTTTTAACACGATTGAGGTATTGTTGTATAAATAAAGATGTTTGGTTTACACGATATTACACGATTTGCATAAATCGGCATATATCCATAGCTAGAGAAGCTTGGGTACCTACATGTTAACACGGATTTATTGATTCCTATTATCTTTTCAAAAAGTCAGACTTATAGGAAGCCATCAAAATCGTGTTGCTAAAAAGCATGTAATTTCTGAAACTTTTTTGTAACTTCCGAAATAAGTCAGTCTGTCATTAACTCGCAAGTTTGCCTATAACACGATTAAGGAATTCTTTTATAAATTGCAAGATGTTTGAATATATCCCAGAATTTACACGAAAATAATTGGAGGAGTTTGGTTATATGTTTACATGAATTGATCGATTTCCATTATCTTTCCACGAAGTCAGATTTATTAGGCGTCTAAAACCAAAATCGTGTTGCTAAGAACCGTGTAATTCAAATCTGATGGATCCTGACGTGTTCACTGAAACTTGCAAAGCAACGTCACACGCAGGTGAGTTAGTTTTGAAAAAAGTCAGTGCGTCATTAACTGGCAAGTTTTAACACGATTAAGGAACTCTTTTATAAACTGCAAGAATCCATATACCTATATAATTAGAGGAATTTGATTACATGTTTACACGAATTTATAAGCCTAAAATCGTGGTGGTTAAATACCGTATAATTCAAATGTGATTCGACCTGACGTGTTTACTGAATGTTTCGTATTAAAATAGCGCAACAGCTCATACGAAAACGTACCTACGTACAACACGATTAATAAAACAAATTTTATGAATTGCAAGAGAAATTTGTTCATAAATACGAATGGCTAGTAAACTAAAAAGAATTTATGCAACAGGAGTTCGCAGTACAGAGATTTCAGATTTCAGAAAAGCCCCGAATAACACGATATTTCTAATTATATTGTTATTTCTTTAACCCATTTAATATTGTCTCTCCAAGAGGTAGATACAACACTTCGGGTTTCAGAGAACGCGGTATTACGTGCATGATTAAAATCTAGCATGTTTACTGGATCTTTCGTGTAAAAATTGTGAAATAATTGTCACTATTTTAAAAATAGTAAATTCAATAACAAGACTTCCTATAACACCATTAAGGAATGGAAATAAAAAACTTCTATAAGACAAATTTTATAAATTGCAACAAGAATTTGTTCATAAATGCTTTAGTTTGCTATAACACGATTTGGTAGACAAACGATCTCAGACCTAAGAACACCTTCATACAACGCTGTTTTTAACTGTTTTGTTATCTCTTAAATCCATTCAAAACAGCTTCAAATTGTAAATTAAAGGTCTAAATAGGTACAAGGTTTTGGGGCTCAGAAAATGCGGTAGTGTTAATGGAGAGAAGTATGTAGGCAAGTGGTTTAAACCCTTCTTTATTGACAATTACCTTTATGAATTAATCCTCTGTACTTTGTTCCTTGTAGCATGATATTTCTGAAAATCCGAGTCCGTGTTTTAAGGAGGCTACTTCGAATTATAGAATTAATTTCAGGGCCGATAACTATGAAAAACTGTAAAATTCTTGCTATTTGTATAACAATCTGCTACAAAAGAATTTCAACTTAAACATTGACCAAACAAGGGCAGGCTGAAAATAGTTTGTAAACATCAGGCAGATGAATTATGCGCAAATTATGAAAACCAAACAACTTATGCTTCAGGCCAAATTGCCTCTCCTATAATTTCTTTGGGTCATATCATTATCTTGTTTCCTTATCAGTTTTAATCCAAGTAAGTATTATTAGAAGAATTTAAAATCAAGAATACGCCCTCGAAAATTTGACTGTAACAAATCTTCTCAACCATCTCTATTTCGTGAAACGTTTGTTTATAAAAATCGAAAAAATTCATGGTGTTTTAGTGTTTATTTCCAAGTGTTCCAAGTAGACTGTTATCACCAATATTCTCACCACACACATACACAAAAAAAAAATATTCAAACATCACCACCCTATATCAAAACCAAACTCTTATCAGTCAAGTAGGTTCTAAAACAGGCGTTGAAAAAAATCCATTTACCACCCTTAATTCTTATCGCATCTAATACTAAGAATTTTAAACTTTTAAAATTGGACCTTTTTTTTTGTGTTTTTTTGATTTAATATAGTGGTGAGAGTTGACACATTTCAGTCTTCTGAAGTGGCAACAAATTACGATTATCTCTCTAACCCATATAGATTTCAAAAATACACAAAAAAAAACACACAACCATATGTATCCGTTTATTAATAAATAGTTCTGTTATTTCTCGTGTGCTTTTATCAGATTTCAGCTACTATTTCATAGATTTTTTTTGTTGTATAATATTTAAACAGCGATAGAATTTATTGATAGCTAGAGAATCTAATTTTCTCGTCAATTCCATAAAATCAGTTCAACAAACATTTGGGGTGGTTGGCAATATCTTTGGCGTAGGGGGGCGAGGTGTGCGAGGATGGATATTGACACAATTAAGGGCACAGTAAACGATAGTGAAAAGGGACCGACAGTGGCGCGGCGTTTTGTTGTACCCACTTGTAAATAACTTTCTATACATCTTTATTATATCGTCGATCGTTAAATCTATCTTATTCGCTCGATTTCCCATTAATGTACGATGATTTATTATTTTTGATTATTAGCGAAAAATTCCCATCAATAAATATTAATAAATTCGAATGAAATCTATAATGGTAGTCTATTATCGGGACGGATATTGTGCATTAATGGTTAATCTTTATTACACACACTTATACATGCACTACACACATTATACAGACTTGTATGTAATAAACAACAAACTGATAAAGTTTATTGTTATGATAGTGGTAATACTGGATTTTCAATTGTTTAAAATACCATTAAAACCCCACCCATTTCCGTGAATTATTCAAACAACAAAAAAACCATCAATTTTATAATAGATACTGAAAATCGTTCATCCACAATGCTGAAACAATTTGGAATTGCATCCCTATATCCAAGCAAAAGGCCAGATCAATACTATATCTATCTCTATTTAACTTGAATCTAGTATAACTATAGATATGGGAAAATTCATCCACCGGTCCTAAATTGTGTTATTGTAATTTTGATATACCGTCGCTCGTGTTTTGTTTCAGGGCATACTTTGATCTGAGGTGTAATGGCTGCCGCTCCGCATGCAAATGGCTGCTATAGTACCGCCTACACGATCAACATCTTTTTTTAGCTTTGTACGTTTGCTTTTTTTCTAGATTGTAATTGTATTATTATTATTAAATTCGTATTGTAACAGTCACAGTCTTATTGTTATTTAGAAAATAAATAAACAAAGAGATTGTCAGTTCAAAAAGGATTAATAAATCGATTTAAAAAAGATTTTCAGATACTGAATTGTTTGTGTGTCGATCAAAGGGGTTGATGTGTGTTATTATACAATGCAAATTGGAATATTATTCGATTTCAGAGATCGTCATTTTAGATAGAGATTGGATGTTGGTGGTGTATAGAAACTGTGTGTTTCGTATACGATCCATAAATTGTAAGAATCTTTTATGAAAACTAGTAGCCTTCAATTTAGGTCATTGACAATAATAAATTTTATTAGTTTATGACCCAAAATGGACTGATTTGTCGGTATTCGGCTGAAAGCTGTTAGGACGCGCGACTTTTACTACATTACCTGAAAGTTTTACTTTCGTCAAGTCAAGGGAAAGTATTCGTAAACATTTGCCTGAAAAATAAAAAGCCATCTGTTTTAAATCACTCGGAAATGTTTATATTCAGAATAGCTGAAATTACAACCAAGTGTTGACATTATATTTCAACGAAAATCCAGTTTTTGTTAATCTCCTAATTGTGCGAAATTCGCTATTTCTCACCTGAAAATCGCTTAATTTGGCACAATATAAAACAAAAATAGAACGACTTCTGTTGGTGTTGTTTTTTTGGTTGCTCGTTTCAGGTAGTTATGGTCCGAAACAGGTGCGCTTCTACCTAATTCCTATGAATAATTCAATGCAAGCTGGCAATTTGGCTTGCGGATATTTCGGATGCGCGTCCGAAACAAAAAAAAAACATTAATTTTCAAAAGCTGCTGAAAAACATTAGTAAAACAATATGCGGGTGGTTGTTCCACTTTATAAAACACCTGCTTATAACGCCCACTTTTCGTTCTTGTTCAACTATCAATCGACTTAATTCATATTATTGCCAATATTGTCGATATTTATTTATTATTGATACAAGTCGGCTGATGATCAAAGCCAGTTCAAACGTGCCGCTATCAATGCTTGTATAGTAGCGCACTGATAACGACTGAACACACCTTTTTTTTTAGAGTCACTTATTTGTTCAAGGGCGCGTGCAGTATAAAATATATTTACAATAAAAATGGATTAATGACGGTTATGTTGCTACAACATCAAACAATCCGACCCGGGGAGGATTGCAGGTGTTTTTCCGATAAAAATTAAGGGAAATTTCGGGCGAAAACATCAAAAACTACCGCTCAACATTGATCGATCTGTGTAGAAAATTCTCAGTAGTTGTTTGTTTTGGTTGGATACGAAGGCATTTCCACCCTTAATCCTACAACCCTTGATTATATGGAAAGTGTAACGATTTCTGGGTATAGTTCGTGTTGCGCTTGTGCCACGATTCTCTAACGTTTATTGGTTGTTTTTAATGGTAAAAGGCGGAGATCTCCAAGTCCCCACCAGAAATTTTCCCCCGATATCAAGTTTACCCTAGTTATTGTCGTTTTTGTTGGGGGGCGATCAGTTGTTGTTCACGTTTGTTGCAAGACTGTCTTGTCACACACCGATCATGAGTATTAATCCTGTGTTTATTGATAATTATCAAATACAAAAACCAGGTAGTCTTTTAAATTGTTTTAATTATACAAAAATCTCATTGATTTCTTGTGGATGTCTAGTGTTTGGGCCACGTATCAAACAAGAAGCTGATAGTACATCACCGATACTAACACCCCCGCATACGCCGACATATCCAAATCCAGCCGCATCACCACCACCACCACCACCACCACCACCGGCGGTAGCGCCTCCACCAAGATACTGTGACACATGGTATCGTCCCGATTACAATCTCCACCATACTATGATGAACCAGTATTTACAAAATGCAGCTTTTTATCATGCCAAATTACAATTCCACCATCTACGACCGGGTGTTGTTAATTTTAATAATAATCGTGGTGGCAATGGACCATTACCAACGAAACTAATGGGCAATAAAATCAAACCAAAGAAACAATTCATTTGTAAATATTGTAATCGACAATTCACCAAAAGTTATAATTTATTGATACACGAACGCACCCACACCGATGAACGGCCGTACTCGTGCGATATTTGCGGTAAAGCTTTCCGTCGTCAAGATCATCTCCGAGATCATAGGTAATTAAGATAAATCAAATCAAAATTTGCTGGATTTTAATTTGATAATTTTCTATGCAGGTATATCCACAGTAAGGAGAAACCGTTCAAATGTACCGAATGTGGTAAAGGTTTTTGTCAATCGAGAACATTAGCCGTCCATAAAATTCTCCACATGGAGGAATCACCGCATAAATGTCCTGTGTGTAATCGTAGCTTTAATCAACGATCAAATCTAAAAACACACCTTTTAACGCATACAGAACAACCGATAGAGTGTGCGATTTGTGCTCAATTCTTTATCAATTTAAATGAATTGAAACGGCACGAATTACACCATCATCATCACCATCAACAACACAGATTTGGGCCGAAACCGGTTGATTTACCAACCAATAATAATAATAATGGATTAGATTTAACAAAGAAACCAAACCAAAATCAACAAACTAAAGTTAAATTAGGCTTCACTATTGAAGATATAATGAAACGATAGAATCGTAAATGTAGTAATTTGTTGAATTATTAGTTTGTTGTTTGCCAAAGATGTTGTTAATCTGCCTCTACCTCTTGAAATTTTGTTTCTCTCCTTTCTTAATTAATATTATTTGAGACTGAGTTCAGTTACCTTGAATTGTAAATATAAATTATTTATTTAAATTGTATTTTTTTTCCATTATTAATAAATAAATAAATATTGCGACAATTTGATAAATTCTCAAAATCCCCATGATATCATTCGAATTGATAAACAGACGATTAAGATAAGATCTTAATTCCAATAAGTGTCGCCATCTGTGCCATAATTCTCGAATTTCAATACAAAACGAACAGATCCCCTATTTTGTTGTCCTTTTTACATATCCTTTATGTTTTGTTTCTGTTACGAAAACTTGTTCAAGTCAAAAGCGACTTAAGTCGGTTCGTGGTCTACTAATAAACAATTCAACTTGTAGCCAATAATTCACAATAAAGAAACCACATAAATAACAATTTTGTTGTTGTTGTTGTTGTTCAAAAGGAAAAAAGCTCAGGAGCCGTCAATCAAATGCGTCGAGAAGGGAAAAAACCTCAAATAAACCACTATTACAGTTAATTTCCGATCGTAGAATTGCTATTTTGAGCGTGTTCGTAATAATGTAAAACTCGTATCTCTATCTATCATTTCAACATCAATCGACATTCCTCTGTTTTCTCATCATTTTTTTTTTGTTGCTGTTCTCTCTATTCTCGAAATCCAATGTCCATCAATCTCTGATACTGACAGTTGAAAATCGCGTGTCTTATTTTCTTTTATAGATTACATTTAATTGTTTAATCGCATCGCCCCTTTTTTCTATTGTTTTGTTGTTAAGAGTGGTGGATTGTTGGTTAATTGTTGTTGTTGGGGGGTGATTATTTTGTTATTCGACTGCACTTTATGGGCTATTTATGTTCTTTTTTAGTTTTCTTCTATTGTTATTTGATTGTAGAAGATTATTTCTGTTGAAATCGTTTAAGACGATTCTTTTTTTTTTGCTTCAGTTCTTCAGCCAGAGTTGATTTGCGGCTGTCAATTGTGATAGATAGGAAATGGTCGGTGAGATCGACCCAAGTGTAATTGCTCAACAATTACAGGATTATTAAGGAAATATTCGTGGAACGAGTCGAGGATTTTTGGTGGATAATTTATTAGAGATGAAATTAAAGATGTCAGAAAAAAAGGATAAATGTTGGAGAAATATAAAGCGAAAATAATTGAGGCAAGATGGTCAAACAAAAAGCAGAGGTGTATTCGTAGAGCAATAATCACTGCTTCTCCTCAAAATCCTAATTTCTTGATGTGATTAAAGTAATTAAGTAGAGAGGCAATTTACCGAATTTGCCAAAATACTGACTAAACCTAGAAACTGGCCAAAATTAGCTTCCCAAATCAGAGAAACAGTCTTGGATTTGAAATGAAAAAAGAACTATTCTTACTGTTTTGCTTGCATTTGATGAAGTAATATACAGCTTGTCAAATCTAGCATTGCGGGTGAAAATTTCAAGGGATGCACAAATGAAGAAGTGAGAAAGTATTCGGAGTAGACGCTCGAAAGTACAGTCTGTGACAGAATTCTGTTTTATGAATAGGATATAATTATTTAGAAGAAAAATAATGTATTTATAGATCAGTTAAATCATACTTATTATATAATTATAATTGTTTCCATAGTCATTAAGTGGTTTATGTATCTATAATAATTCAAGGGGTGATTATGCCGTTGCTGTAGACCATATGAATCGTTTGGAAATCTATACATAAATAGAAAAAATACAGTAATATTTTTGCAGTTGAATGTACTTTAGTCACGTGCATCTAATTTTTCTACCACGCAACTAGGGGCGGGACTATTTCACCCGCAATGCTAGATTTGACAAGCTGTACTTGATTTAATATACAAAAACGCGGAACTGCCTTGAAGGCATGTTTAAAGCAATAGTAATTTATTATCCAAGGCATTTTTCTCCAATGGAGAGCAAAAACTCTATATAAAAAGTCCTGAAGCTCTGAAAGCCATTCAAACTTCATTATTACAACATCACAAACTTTTAGTTAATGCTTTTTATTGTAGAATTATGCTCATGAAGACACCCACTGGTTGCTTTAAAGTTCTTTAGAAGCTCTTGAAAGATGAAAAAAGGAACTAAGTTCTTTTGAAGCTCTAAGAGTTGCTTTTTTAAACATAGAACTGTAGAAGTATTCGTGAGGCTGGAGAATTTATAGTGGCCAAAAGCTAAAAAATAATCAAACCAAGGAGTTTTTACCGGAAGTTCCTGTGATTTGTGCCTTGGACGGTGTAGTGTATCGGAATACAAAATTGACAGGATGTAAGAAAGGAATTCTGATAGGATAACTGAGCAATTACAAGTACTCAAGAGTTGTAGCACACCTTCCTAAAAATATGGCTAAAAGGTTCTAAAAATTGAGCCTTAGAGACGTATTTTTTTCAATTAAAAATCAAAAGTTCTTCTCTCAAAGAAGACGACGTGGTGGACTGTTTAAAACAGAGCTTACTGAGAACCGAATAAAAAATGGAATCAATAAAAGGCAAATATTGGACGATTTATGACGAATCAAGATTTATAAAATCAACGTTTTTTGATGACCGAAAAATAAATGAACTTTGGTTCCTAGATTCTTCTGAAAATTGTCTTTGAAGCTCTAAAAAGTGTTTCTTGTAAAAGAGCGTTCTAGAAGTATTCCCCCAGGAAATAGGGGAATTATAGTATATACTAGAAAATAAAAGAGCTTTGGTTCCTAAATTCTTCTGGAAATTGTCTTTGAAGGTCTAAAAAAGTTCTCCTTGTACCAAAAAAAGCTCTAGAAGTGTTCTCTAAGGACGCTAGAGAAATTATAATAAAGGTAATAATGATTGGAATTAAAGCTTCCTTTAAAGATTTGGTCAAGTGAAAAAGACTGACAGCTTTAATGAAAAAAACATACCTATCTAATGTGTAACCAGTGAAATCCAGTTAGGAGGCTCTTACAAGATGATCTCGTTATTTGTACCTACTTTCTGAGAGCCAGTCCATCAAAACATATAATGGAAATGCAGCAAAAAAACTCATTCTAGTAATACTTTTGTATTTAAGGTAAAGGAACTGCTGCAAACAATTACAACGTGCCCTTTTAAGAAATATAAATATAAGATGCAAATTCAAATTCTCAATAATCAAAAATTGCTCTCACTTAGAAAGCGACGTGGTGGGTAATCTAAAACCAGGCGTTGCGAAGAAGTGAAAGTGAAATGGTACCTATGAAAAGCAAATGTTGGCTGATTGATAGTGGACTAAGTGATAAAGATTTCTCAGACATCACAGAAAATGACGTGGTGCATCTAAAATCAGGATTTACTGAAAAACGAAGAGAAGATGGTACCTACGAAAAGCAAATATTGGCTGATTGACCAGGTGATAAAGATTTCTCAGACATCTTTCCTTAATCGAAAATAAAAAAGCCTTAGTTTCAAAAACCTTCAGAAAGCTGAAAGATATTGTAGCACTTTATTAGGAAAGCACACCTTTCTTTATGTAAAGAAATGTAGAATCGCTGACAATACTTTACGAAATCGAGAATGAGGAATAAGAAAATGACTCTAGTGGTAGGTACTACTAATATAACCTCTCGGAGTATTTGAGGAATCCCTTAAATTTAGGTTTCAATTTTTGCTCATTGCACAGTACGAAATCGACTAATAAATTATCTAATCTTGTGGAGTGAATGACACTTTGAAAGTTTGGCGAGAAAGTTCTTTGGCTGGGTTCTCAAGGGATTATAGTAAACAGATGGGATAGGGTACTTAAATTTTTTCTCACCCTTCGGCTATCAGAGACAGATACTGAAAAATTTAAATTGTTGCTCTTAAAATAAAGCACGTACGTAACTGATAGGAGTTCCCACTACTTATCAGTAGTCCTATAATTTATTTTCGGTTTTTAGTAAATTTCGCCACCCTATACTTATTTATCATAACCCAAAAAAAAAGTCTGACAAAAATCGATTAAGATCAAACAACATATAAAAACAAATGTTTTTCTAAATACATATGTTAAAATAAGATAGAAATATTATAGAGTAAAGAGGGGGGTGTGATCAAAAAAACGTAGAAAAGAGTGAGAGATTTTTACAAGGAACTCGATGTCGGCTCCGGGCCTATACTTAAATGTCTCCATAGGCGTTACCCGGAGAGGGCAGCGCGAAGGCGGCGCCCTCTAGCCAGACCTGGGGCGCCCTCCGGACCTCTTGTACCTGATAATTTTGCTGTTTATGTGGGTGGAGTACGAACAACCGATTATAAAATGATCCCACAAAAACATTCCCAGACTTTAAACGCATAATTGCGCATTTGATTCCATCAATTCACCATCCATCCACCCTCACACACACACACACATACATATTATTATAACGTGTATTTTTTTTATAAAAATCTAAACTATTGATCTGTTTACTAGTAATAACTTTATAGTTATAACTGTGATTTAGATAGAAATTAGTTTGTGTATCAATGTCAAATGAGATTTTGTGGCGCCAGGGTTGCAACTGTGCACACGATAACCCCCAATTAACTAACTTCTATAGTCGGCGTACTTTTGCCACGACATAGCATAACACACTAACAAAACAGTTTTATACATTTTAGTAAATTGTAGGTTAGCTCGACTGTCCCAACTCCGCCCTAGAAAAATATACGAAACAAAATAAAGAGAAAATCTATGTTTTTTTTTTGGTTTTTGTTATACCATCGAACATAGAGAAGTATATCTTTGTTTTGCGGCATACCGCAAAACTATAACTACAGGTTGTTCTATGATTAAAAAAGTTCAACTACACTGCCAATTAAGGGCGTGTTTATTTCGTTTTTAACAACGAAAAAAGGGAGACGTTTGCGACTTTTAAAATATAGTAAATTACATACACGGATGCAAGCTTTATAACTGAATCGTTCTCACTTTAATCAAATGCCATTAAATTCGGGGTTTTTTCCTATAGTGAAAACATTCGTTGTTTTTTTTTTGTGTTTTGGATTCGTTTCACAACAATCAACCTCCGAGCAATCAACTGATGAGATTGTAGATTGCCTCTACCTGTTAATAGTAACGATTGCCAACAAATTATCGGGTATAAATAAGTGAAAGAACCGTCTAAAGACAGATGTCATTTCTTCAGGTCATGTTATACCATTCCGGATAGTTACGGTGGATGCACATTAAACAGGTGCCAAATGTAGGGGAGTGTAAATTTAACAAAAACAAAAGAGACTTAATCGACTGTTGCTACTAATGGCTATTTGACGGTTTTATGATCGCCTCTCAATTTCATCAAAATTAAAATATTCGAATTCATCGTCACGCAATTTTGGGGGTTATTTTTCTAATCCTATATCTACCTAGCTAGTAAATAAATCTAGAACAGGTGGTGTTGCTACAGTTCGGTCCTTAACCGGAGGCGACCATATTTTAACCTACATTTTAAAAGTCCAAAATTATAGCTACGAATTTTTCCTGTACGTTTAGATTTGGACAAATTTTCGTCAATTTCGTTTGTAATCCGAAATCGAAGGTCGATGTTCGGTTGCGATCCGGTCGCGCGCTATAGAAAGAGAGAAACCAGCACCATCATGTATTGTGTCTATAAGAAGAAGGCAGCAATGATGATGAGAAGAGGTTAGAGGTCATATACAGGTCGCACACCTGCCCTAAAGCTCCACGATGTTGTCTGAAAGAGGCGACTATCGAATATTGTTGTTGGTGTTGTTGTTGTTGTTGTTGTTGTAGTGTTGTCGTCCACCCACGTTTATGTCGCAATTTGACGACGACATTTAAACTTTCAGCTTAATTATTATTTTCATCAATTTTTCATTAAATTTTTTTCAACGTGTAAGAAAAAAAATCCCACATTTACTTGTAAGTTCTGTAAGTATATAAAGATATACGGAGTATGTAATAACTAAGCGATTTTTTCTCTATTTTTTTCCCTCAACAACGATACCATCTTTACTTTCTTCAAGTTTCGAAGCAAACGATAAATTACTTTGAAATGAATAAATAAAATGTGTCTGATTGGGCTAGTCGTAAATTTTACAGATAAATGTACGTGGAACGATTCGAATTTGGTCACGTTTTTGTTATTTGTGCTTATTTATTTAGTTTTTTTTTCCCAACGTGATTGCCGATTAACAACGAAATTTGCACCATTATCAATGACAACCGAACCGATAACTGTATAGAGAGGTATACGAAGAAGATGATATAAATATAGTCGTCCCATGATGACGGTGTCTTTTGGAATAGTCAAAGATCTCCACAATAGATGGTGGTATTTATCGAATATTTGTTGACAATTATTGGTCACCCTATTGCTCTTCCTCTATCGCATCGAATCTTAATCCACATCTCGCCACCTGTCAACGAGCAACGTAACAGGTCCTGACATTATCGTTCAACCATCAGTATGGAATAATTAAATGTGTTCAACATTGTGACTTGGACAGTGTATCTTGGCTGTCAATGTTCGACGACCTTCATATACGGATAATCCTTCTTGGCCAGGAGCATTTTATCGTCATTTAACCGTGAGAAATCATCTGGGACTCAAATTCTAGTCTCTCCTCCCCAAAAATTGTCTACAATCATTATTCAAAGAATTAAAATGTCTTTAAATACCATTTAGTTATGTTAAATAGGTATATCGTATACACAAATGACTACCGTGTGGGAGCGTTGTTGCATTCAATTTAATCATCCCAAACGAAACCAACCAACGACCAATTAAAAAGCAATCAAGCTTAGAAACAGAATCTCAACGGAAAATTCTCAAACAAATGGAATTTCGCTGAATTATGCAGGTAGTTGAGATTCTACTGGGTTATCAATTTCTCACCTTAGTGTGTAGAAAGAAGAAATCAAGATGTTCATGCGGGCGGTCATATAAATTCTCATTCGTCGTCTCTTCATTCGTTTAATCTCTAATGAAATGTGTGTGTTTGTTGTTTGTTGTGATTTGGGGTGAAGTATGTAGGTATGTTGAAATATGCACCTCTACACAACTACACATTTATTTATTTATACAAATAAATAATTCATTCGTAATGGTTTGAATAGAGGATGAGGTGTTCGAAGGTGTTGCCGCAACGACCGAGTGTGATACAATTTGTCAACGTGACAACGCTTCTGTTCAAAGTTCCCAACTATTTATAATATTGTCAACGGAAATTATTTATTACGACTATTTTACATATTTCCAATGTAAATAAAAACAGTTTTTACACACACACATACCAGTGCTTGAATTATCACCAACACAATTCCAACAGTATCCGATTTTTCCTATAGCCATGTAGATGATGAAGAAGCAGGAGAACACCCAAAAATTTCGGTTGCTCTACGAATTTTGTAATATAGAAAGTGTCCATCAATAGGGGGTCCCTTTTGATGTAAGAAAAAAAAACAATAAAAAAATGTAGGAAGTTTATGAAATATGGTTAATATCGGTCGCTGTCGCCAGTGTCGACTTATAAACATTGAAAACGTTGAGAAATATGGGGGCGCCGGAACGCGTGCTGTGACCACCTCCTGAGCACCGCCAATCCAAAGGGGGTCTCGCTCACTGTCACACAGGGTCCCGGTACTGTCAACATATACCGTTTGACAAAAAACCGAAATTCACTACTTCTAATAACAATAAAGAAAAAATCTATTGGAATTTTTTAATGTTAACTATTGATCGTGTTGACTAACAGATGGCACTCGAATCGTTACAATTTTTTTTTACAAGCGTTTTTTTTTACATAGAATTGATGGATTCGGAGGGTTAGTTGACTGCCGTTACACATTTTCTATTCGTTTTAATTAAAATTGATGAGCATAGAAGACGGGGCCCAGTATGAGTAGCTTGTCGGACGAAAACAATTATTATTAGTTTTGGACTCGGCAGGAATCTGGCAATTTCCTCAGAAGGCATCAAAACCAATCAGAAGCTGTCTTGGTTGTGATTAATAAAAATGAAATGTGAAGAAACAATGTTATGATGCGAGACGATTGGTATAAGTTCGTGTCTGTGTGTTTGTGTGTATGTGTACCTACGTATCTACCCTGAAAGGAATTGTTCTTTAATTTTTTGGTCATTAAACGGTCGCATTCTATATACAATGAGTATGCCAATTAGGAACATCTCAACACAACAGGGGGTAATGTCTTGGGTTGATGATGATCCGTTGCTGTTTGTTGCCTTCTTCATCTTGTTGCAATATATTATGCTACGGTGTTGGAAAATTTAATGGATATTAAGTTTTTCAGACGGCCCTGAAACTGTAATTAAGTCACGAATATACCGGGCCAAAAATTCGATCCATATAATAATTCTAAATATATTAACACACATTTTTTGATAATTTATGCACAACTCGATAAATCGATAGATATCTATTTATAAAACGTGTAGTATACCTTTCCCTCACAACATATACTTCAAACCTATCTCTAACCATCAACAATATAACTGTTTTTAATTTGAAAATTTCCACATTAAAAATAACTTTACAAGTAAAGAGGAAAAAAACAACGTTTACGTCGATTCTGATCGATTAAAATAAAACAGACAAAGTTAGAAATAGGTATGACGTGATTTTCTGAACGGGATACGCGCCGAGCGCGTGTCTAGCACTCTCCTTCAGGGTATGTAGGAGGAACAGATCGTGGGAAACCGCGTTGAAGATGAAGTTAACCGTTCCATACGAGTTGCATACGTTTTATTACCGATGACCTCGATGATTAAGCAATATCTTTCATTATTTCAGTTTTTTTTTTTAAAAGAAAAACGATCACCAATTTTTCAGCAAAAGTATCAAAGAAATAAACACATTTAAAATTTAGCACCTTTTTTCTTGGTTAGAATTTATTCCGATTAAAATGTGGCAATAATAAAGGGAAATGATAAAAATTGATTACAACATGATAGAGAATTTTGAAAGCGTGACTGGAGGCATTCATGTGAGAGAATACTAATTGTATCTTTGAATAGAATCGTTAATACTGTTTTGTTAAATAAATATTACTTGTTCTAACGTCGATTTTATTTCATCTCTCATTTACTCTTTACTATAAACTGTACGTCCCACAGAATTAAACGAGATCGAAATTGGAAAATAAACTTTTGCCTTCGTAAATTTCATTTTCCTGCTGATGCTAATGACGTGATGCGAGTCCTGAGTTCTGCCAATATTAAGAGAATATAGGACCGATATCGACAAATGGATTAGTTTGGGACAATATGCAAATCTCCAAATTTACTTTTACTCGTCGAAATCAGATTTACAACTAGATCTTTGCAAGACTTCTGAATATAAAATAAGCATTTTGTTCAGACAAACGAATGAAGGAGTCTTTCCTGCTGTAGGTACTACAAAAAACAAACCCAGAGGCCGAATTTAATCGCCTTTCATTTTGCAATAAGATAATTATGGGAATTTCAAGTTTGTCCTGCTGAGCAACAGCTTTGCCTAGCTTTGGTGCTAGTTAAAGTGTTCTTGCTCTTAGGGCCATGATATTGCAGGACTAAAACTTGACTGTGCAGGAAAAGACAACGGCCGATTACACAAGAACAAAACCAAAACTAATTTGGTGTTAATCTTGACCTCGTCATTTTCATCAACTGGCATAGAGGATATTTGTAAAGCCTCCAATCTCCAAAAATTGACATCTAATGATAGTGTCAACTTAGCACTAAGCCTCTTTGAAAACTAAACTCTCATGGGACATCCGGTATGTAAAATTTACGATTTTATCAAGACTATCGGTGAAGACAAGTTGTAAAACTACTCAAGTGAAGCGTTACAAATTCGAACATTAAAACATGAAAACAACTATTAATCGTATTTTCTCAATAATAAAATCACTTCAACTTTCTTTTCCTTTTCTACCACTTTACATAGTTTTCTTTATGGTTGGTGATTTAAAAGTGTGCCAATATTCGGGTGAATATATCATCTGTTCAGTTCTCACGCAATCAAAAGCCATTTTTACATCAATTTGAAAATGTCAAATTACTATTTTGTTTATAATCGATCCCGCCCTATATAATTTAACTCAACCAAATGTTCAATATTATTATTTACCCTTTAGCTAATATTTAATGATATACCAATTAGATGCTTATAGAAGAGTGGAAGAACAAGCAAAAGAATAAAAAAAGAACGCCTTCTAAATACACCATAATTGATTTAATTATTAGATTGATTTAATTATATAGATAAATACAGTCTAATTAACATTTAACATGTGTTAATTAATTTACAAAAATCTCAAAACTACTGTATTTAGTTAATTCAATACAATTATCAGTAATTAATTAATTAATGATATTATAAATCTGGTTTTGCTAACGGCTGATTAGGATAAATACCCTTCTTCTTCTTCTTCTTCTGGTTGTTCTTCTATCGTATATATTTCTCGATGATAATTGTTGATAATTCAAACATTTATGTGGGTTAGCAACCATATGACTAATACTTTTTAAGCGTGAGAACATCACAGAGTTGAGCCTATGGGTCCAGGATAATTACACGTTTGAAAACACGTGGTAAATAAAATATTATACATCTACCATTTTTATAAAGCCACACACAATCGAAAATTATTAATTTTATATCAAATAATATGTTACGATTCGATCGATATGGTACGAATATAAAAATGTTTGATCGTTGAAAAATACCATTGAATTCGTATTTTAGGTGGTGTTAGTGGTGGTGGTGGTGGTGATGGTGTTGTTTCGTTAATCGCAAACAATGGGAAATATGATGATTATTAGGTGGATAATATCGATAGATTGGGCAGGTTGGGTTGAGCACGGACCATCGTTGTAAGGTAGGTCGTGACCATATATTTTATATATATGTATATATATGATGGGTGCTTTTTGGAATGTGTTATTTTGAACATTTCAAAACTGATGTGTCGAAAAGAGATAGATAGAAATTCCGGCACGTACCGGACACAAAATACCATTTATATAGAAATTATGCAAATTTTTTCAATATCAATAGAAGTTGTAATTTTAGAAATTGATAAATAGAAAAATTAAATAAATTACATAGATTAACAGAATGGATTTGGAAAATAATCATATGTGTAAAACTAAACGAATATTCAGATTTTGATCATTTTTGGCAAATATAGGAGAGCAGTGTCTAATTTAATATTTCGTTCTTGGGTATCAAAAACAGCAGAGAAATTGGTGATCGCTACCGATTAAGGCTGTAACAGAGTTATTAGTAAAGAAAAAAAATGCCAAATTTTTCACTAAATCTATCTTTAAAGTCTCGACGAAAAACACAATTCTGGACGAAAAAGTAATACGACATGAAATTATGATTAAAATCTGTACCTACATCAGCCCTTCAGAAATATTTAAGACTCCGAAAGGTCTTGGAGATTTAGACATCAAGACTTAAATGTGCAAGAACAAGGCTCTATTGTGCAATACTGAAAGCAAAACCAAAACAAGAACTAACTGTACAAAATTAAGACCGAAGCTGTGTACTTAGGTAAAAGTTGTTCTTTATTAACTGTAAAATAGCAAAATAGCAAGAGCTTTGCCAGCATTATTAAGTCTTAGCTATGCAAAAACTGTGCAAAACTCGATTGTGCAATAATAATTCCAATATCAAAACTAACCTGTAAGAGAAATTGAAGCAGTCACTATAATTAGGAAGCCTTAGGAGTAGTCACTTTTTTTCGCTGGCACTATAAAAGTAAGGAAGTTTTATGCTTGCGAAATTGGATAGGAAATGTGAGATCAACTTGTCTTCAGTCCTTCTGGAGTAAACTAGCAGGGCTGCAAGTGTTTTGTTAGCAAGAGCAACGCAAAACTATACAAAACCAAGATTCTATTGTGCAACATTAATACCAAGACTGACACGAAGACTAACTGTACTAGACCAAGACCAAATATAAAAGTCCAAATTGCACAAAATTACATTCATTGTATGGGCACAATTACAGGAAATTATGCACAAAATATACTTAGAAATTCAAAATACTCAAGAAGTCTTTGAAGCTTGCATAACAAAAATAATGAGGTTTTGTACTTGTAAAATTAGGAGGGATTAGTAAATCAAGTAATACCCAATCCTTCCTTATTTATTGCAAAATGGCAGGATTGCGAGAAGCCTGCTAACAAGATAAAGACTCGACTATGGAAGATTAACCTAAAATCAAGGGTTAACGGTCCAAGACCAAAACTATTATAGTCCTGCTGTTGACTTTACTTTTCCAATATCAGGAGAAGATTGGTCGGTTGTGGTTCTCAACAAAAATAAGTTTCTAGATCACAGAAATTGAGTTTTCTTGAAAATTTCCAACACGCTTCTTGTGGAAAGATCAATAAAGGATCAGAATTGGATAAGTCTGAGTGATTGTTTTGATGATTGTCTCTATCAAGACTAACAATAAGGGAGTAAAATGAGGTTCAAGTTTGTGCCTTTATCTACCGTTGAACTTTCCTCGAAAAATCATTCTTTTAAAGGTATAAATTTCACTACAAAAAAAGGCAATAAATGCACTGTATATAAATGTGTATTTAAACGACCTAAAAGAAATATTGTGCTCGATTTGGGGACATTTTAACAAAAGTAATTTTTTGGCCCGGATTCGTTCAAAAGAGACTCAGCGACTTCGATAGAAGATCGAGCAAGTAACTCGCCTATAAATCAACAAGTTATTGTGACAGTACAGAAATAAACCGAAACGATTACCTAGAATTTACAACAATTTTTAAACATGAAAATTATTTATAAATGATTATAAACCATAAATTAAATTCAGGTATCTGTGAATCGCCCATCACGACCCAATCATATATAAATAGGACCATTAGTGGAAGTTGTATTTCGTTTATTTTTTTTTTTCGTTAATTCCAAGTAAAATTCCAACATTCCTCTATGATGTTTACATATTATTACCCCCAAAATCCTATATAATACAAGACAAGATAACACTGCGACATGTTGTTATGACACCCTTTAGATTTAGACGTAAAACATCAGGGGAACCGATTGTGTATGTGTGTGACAACGACAACAGGTGGCTACTTTTTTAACACAACAACACAAAAAAACTGTGTGTATAATAAAGCTATTGAGGCGATTTAAGAGGATTTTGATTTTAAGATTGTAACCCTTATCAAAACGACATTAATCATGTGAAGAACTGTAACGGATTCACAGGAACGAATCATTACAAATTAATACCGAAAATGTTCTATTTAATGACAAATTTGTAAAATATTAGGGTGATTTTTTACAATACTGTTTTGCTCTTTATATACCTAATTTTTTTTGTTGTTGTTGTTTGTGTGGAGAATATCCGGGCGTTCTCGAGCCACTGGTTAATTACATAGGGGACCTGAAAACGATTTTCACTCATCGAACTGACAGATAATAGCCTATGGGTCTTTTAATATATATTACAACAACTAAAACCATCAGACCAT
The DNA here is from genome assembly GCA_021725515.1 of Epicauta chinensis. Lineage (NCBI taxonomy): Eukaryota > Metazoa > Arthropoda > Insecta > Coleoptera > Meloidae > Epicauta > Epicauta chinensis. The sequence continues at coordinate 103,963 of JAEDXX010000134.1, forward strand.
CGCTCTGTAAAATATCGACATCATTATCGTAGTTTTTAACAATAAGCTAGTTTGTTTTTGTTCAAATCGATCTATGTTTTAACAAACAGAAACGAAAAAAAAAACAACCATTTCAAACAAATTATTATCAATTTTCATAATTTATAAAGTTAGCCAAGATTTGAAGTTGTGGTTTTGTATCATCATCATCATCAACAAGAACAACAACACCATCATATATGATGGGGTTTTTTCGTTTTGATAGCGGTAACGTAGAACTGATCTTTTTATTATTAACAAAATAAAAAATGAAATAGGTATTTGTGAGGGTCTGGTCATTGGGAACTCACAGCAGGGGGTCACGCCGGGCCTTAGGCGTTTTGTAATATATGGAGGCCATCCTGGCCAACATTAATAGTTTACAATAATAATAGCTCACTGCAAGAGTAACCAGCACGGAACGAACCGAGAGATTATAAGAAATAATAATAATAATAATAATAATAAAAAGAACACAACAACAAACAACGAAATGAAACTTACTCGAAATGGATTGCAATCGATCAGAATTTACACACCGTAAAAGAAAACCAACAATACAACAACAAAGAAATGATACTAAAGCAACGAATAAATATTTCAATTGTTGATGATAGATTGAGAATTCTGAGTTGGATGTAATTGAAAAGTCGACGATTATATAGCAACAGTAAAATAAGATACGAACCTAAACGAATTCTTCTATTTAGTGATAGATTAATGATAGTGTTAGAAAGAATACTATTTTAATCGTTCAATTACAGTAGAACGTTGATAGATTAGAAATCTTGAGTTGTGGATAATTGAAAAGATGTTGGAGACTGCAACAGTTGGATAGAAGATGAATTTCTCTGAACTTGATTTGTTTTATCAAGCTGATGCAGCAGCTCGATCCAAGAGACTTCAGGCAATTATAGCGTTTTTCACACACACACAAAAATAGACATGAAAAATCGGATTTTTTTTTCAAATACCTACGTTGAAAAATACTGGAGACTTTAATGCTCGAGTAAGGCACAACAGCGGTCGCACATGATTAGCAGAAACTTATGACTTTAGTAGAAACTACATTGGTGCATTGCTGCATCGAAATTTCTTACATAACGTTAGAAAATTGTGAGCTTCGAAAGCAGAATCAGAGGTGAGTTTCAATATATTCAATCAATATGATGAAAACTTCTCATAAATAATAATTTGGAGACACTTCAAGAGCATTTTTGAGCTTTCGTTTTAAATAATTACAGTTTAGGGAACTTCAGCAATAGCCTGAAATAGATTTTTTTATTATAAAACATGATCAAGTGAATCCAGACAATTGATAGTTAATTCTGAAAAAGGAACAATTCTACCCAATACAATATGATTCCACATACTTTTCAGGCAAATCAACACTAAGCTTTGAATGATAAGCTATTCAATCTATAATTAATTTGTTTCAGCGGCCAATAAACTGACACAGCTCAATATATCCCAAGAGACTTCAGGCAATTTCATCGTTTTCATGTTTCATGACTTCAATAATCTGATGTTAAAAAATCACTAAATTTTGCACAAACTATAGATAGCTACATGAAAAACTGCAAATTTCTTCAATAAAAGTTGAAAAATGTTGGAGATTTCAATGCTCGAATAAGACACAAAATTCACTGAAAATCGCAGTAATTTCTGTCTCATAGTTAACGATTTCAGCAACTGAATAAAATGCATGGCTGAATTGAGATTTCTTAGATAACGTTAGGAAAACATTATGAGCTCAACAGAATGAGAGGGTATTTTCAGTGGATTTAATAAATTTGATGAAAAGTTTTGAGGAAACTTCAGTGATAGAACAGAGCAACAAGAGCCTTTTTGAGCAAAAAATTACTGTAGAATGTTGGAAACTTCAACAACAGCACAAGAGACAAATCTGCCTGAAATCTTGATCTGTATATTCACTAGCTAACAAGTTCTGAAAAACAATCAAAAAAATTCCAGACGCGAGAGGAAGGCACACCATCGATTTGTAGCCATCTTTCTCGTCTTCTTGATTATGTCTATTTTCTATCTTTCTCATTTAAAACATGACTTTCGACAAGCCACGCCTTCTGACTGTCGAAATTACATGAAACGGTTAAGATAAAATCCAAATATTACAACTTTTCATGCAACAAGTGCTGTTACAGTTAAATAATGATCCTCTCGATAAGAGAATATTGGAGATTACAATGGTGGTGTAGAAAACGAACCATTCTGAAGAATTTAATCAGTTTAAATTGTTCTTATTTGGTTATAAATTTCATAAAAGGCGCCTAACCAGATCCTGGCATACCACCCAATAAAATCCATGGTATCATATCATTAGGAAACGTAAATAATACCGAAAAATGCACATTCACATGTTAATTGGTCTATAAAAAGTCCCCATTTAAATGTGTCGAATAATTTTTGGGAGCTTCTTAGTGTTGCCAGACAGGAAACAACTATACGAATCGAATTATTTCCATATAAATAAATTTCCACTTCTGTATAAGTAGTTTTTTATTTATTTATTTATTTACTTTTTAATTAAATCACTTAAATCGGATTTTTCAGTTTTGTAGAAAAAAAAATGAAAAAATATGGCGTGAAATCACACCAACAAGGACTACAGTGAGATAGACTAGCGCACACAATGGGTTATTGTGTCGCTGTAAAGCGGCATTTAACTTTGAAAAGACTAAGGACAATGATGTTCAACACTATTAGCCTAGTCATGGTCAAGTAGATTCTGACAGCCGACTACTCGAGATGAGTGCAGAAAAAATTCCCTCAACAACTATAGAAGTAACACAACAACAACAAAAAAACGAATAAAATATGACACATTGATTATGATTAAAGTCGATCCTGAAATAATAAATAATCCACTATATATAGATATATATTAGTATATAAATGAAGAATAATAGCAGGTGTTGTTGTTATTATTGTTATTTGTTGTTGGAAATGAGAAAAGGACTTGAACTATCATGGTTAGCTTCTGATTTTTTTGACAGAAAAACCGCACTTGTTTTGTGTGTGTGATGGGAATTCACTCTCTCTCAGCCTGCTGAAATGCGGTCCTGAATGAATAAAAGACACACTCTAACAAAAGGACTACTTTGTTAAAATGACACGTTTAATGAAATGTGTATTATTTATGGTCGGGTGTTCACTGGCTCCTTTCATCTTTTATGGTCATTATTATTTTTTTATGTTAATTCATTTTGTATAACTTTATATATGTTATTATACGGACGTTTCTCCGTTTCTTTGGATGTTGTCGGACTTTTGTTGTTGTTGTTGTTGGAGTTGTCGTTGTCTAGTTCCAATATTCCAACATTGTTTTGTCCCATTTGAATATTTAAAGCGGATTTTATGGTTCAAATTTAAACAAATGCATGATGATGGCAATAAATTTTTGTCCCCCCCTCCTTTAATATCTTAAATATTTCAACAATTTGCAACCATAATTAAGGCTAGAACGAAATGTCAAAATTTCGTAACACTAGGGGGCCAAATGGGCGTTCACCAATTCACAAAAGAACTCTCTTTAATAGGTCGACATTTAAAATTTATTTACAGGCAATGAGAAGCCGAAATCTGACAGAATAGAGGAAATCAATCATCTCTCTAAGACAAAACCCGAAAAAATAAACGACAACAGCTTCCAAATATTTTCTATATAAAAAAAAATTTGAAAAGGAAAATTTTCAGTTAACATATGCAGTCCTGAGGGCCGCCTATCGTTCTCAGCAGGATGGCGCTGCTGTTGCTTAATTCTGTTAACCAGTACCGAAAAAAAAAGAGAACACAACACCAACAACCAGCATCTGCAAAGGGTGCTATACTTTATTTAAAATCAAGTGTAGTATAGAATAAATCACTAGTACGCGACCTCTAATGAAAAATGTACTTCAGTGTAAGTTTCACGGGCTCACCACCTGCTAGCAGGGTAATAAGGTCTGCAGGAGGCCTCCCCGACTTCGCTACCAACATCCATCAATAACTATTACAAAATATTAAAAGCTATTCGTTTAAAAACAAAAAATATATTGTATATATAAAAAAATTGCTAATTTTATTTAAAAATTAACGAAAAAATCTAAATTAATCGATAATTCCAATTAAATTACAACTATAGGGTTGATTTGCGTGTTAATGTTGAATGTAGATCGAATTAATCGACATACGGCCCCCTGCAAAGGGGTCGATTGGTACAAACGAGCCACAGTGTGGTGCCGGGGGCTGCACCCAGTAGCCCCCGTCTAACCCCATCATTCTATGGCACATCGTAATGAATTGCTCAATTACAAGAGTGCGCGCCACCGCAGCGATCTCATTATCTCCTGTGAACAAGATCATACCGGCTAAATAACATTGAAATAACATCACGTATAGATATACTACATATCACATAGATATATCACAAATATCAAATGAAGACAGATAATTTCTAATATAAATCGTCGATAAAATGACTTTAACACATCCTGTTGAAATGCGGGGGACGATCATTTCCATCTTCCTCTGGGGGTATTTTTTATTTTGTTTGTATTTCTATGTTATGTCGCGATTAGTGTGTATGCCTCGTAAATAGACAACATGTCAGTGTGGAATTCGTCCTGTTGCTTGGTCGGGGTGTGTCATCCTGATTCTAGCACCCAACTGTGTAGACCCCCCTCTAATCTATCAATGATTAATTAATAAGTTAATTAATCGTAAAAATTTCCTAGATCATCAAACAACGCCAACAACAACAATAACAACATGTTGTATTTTAATATAAAATATACACAAAACAATTTATTTATGGTATTGTATTATAGTTATAGAATGACATGACCAATGTCTGGAACCCCCTCCGGTTGAAGCTACCACAGTGGAATTCATATTTCCGATCATCGATTTCGTTGATAAGATCTCTACTTTTATATGGCTATATAGCATAAGGAGATTTTTTACAACTTGGGACCGTCCATCATCTCGTCGAAAATATGGTCAGTTCGTTTGATTATTTTTTTATTTTTCTATGCTTTCATCTATTTTAAAAGTAGCCTTACGTCCTATTTGGTGTTACTTTTATCCACCTACTACCATTTAAAATAACAATTTTCAACTTGGCAAAAACCCACCAAATTATAAAACAACAACGAGTAGTTTTTACTCTCTAAACACGAGATCGCGCCGCCGCCATTTAACGACTTATACATTTGTCATATAGTGCCGGTATTTTACACGTGCTATTGCTTCTTAACATGCAAACATATGGACATCTCTATATATATTTGTATATAAATGTATATGCATGATTTGATTTTATAACGCGAAATATTTATACACGTATACATTATAACACATATCACGACACCTACCCTGCAGTTACATCGCACAGCAAAAGCAAACAGAAAAAAAAATAAAATAAATAAAGTATACTGAAAACGAAAAATAAAGAACGTATTATGAAGCTTTACGGCCAGATTCCATAGTGGGGGGGAACTCGATAAAAAATTCCTGCCGTGATCGTGACGATGACGACAAACAATTGTAAAGAGACAAAACAATGTTGATTATATTAAACCATTTGCAGTTGTATCGAAACGTGGTCGTTACAAAGCGCAAGAAAGAGAGATCAATGTATTCTAAATTATTGAATAGATCGACTATTTATACATAGTAAATATGTGGTTCCTTTGTTATACTTGTAAATATCTAATTTACATGTAGATCGTATAGTAGAAGAGAGCAAATAATAATATGACGATTAGATGGAGTTCTTGGGATTTCCTTGTCAGATAGAACAATGAACTTTGTCACTTGACACAACAAGCATAACTAATCATATGTTAAAATGTATGGTACTCTTGTACTATGCACGATATTTAATGTAATTTACAGTAATTAAAAAGTGACATTAAATGGCTTATGTAATGATGCATTAACTTAAAAAAGCTTTGATAATTGCACTATTCGATGAAAATATGAATTATCCAGTTGTAATAATAATCTGCATATTGGTCAAGAAGAGTACAGATATTTATTACTAATTAGAATATTAGAAGGAGAATTACTAGACTTTTGCCATTTTTGTTTCTTTCGTATTGGAATAAAAAGAATTAAGGATTTGAGGTTACCATTCTCAAAAATTTAGACCGATTTTTCGAATAGAGCATCACTTATCAAGTGAAGGTTTGTTCCAAGTGAAAGAAAGCAGAAAATTTAATCTTTTAAATGAAGAACTGTGGGAGACTTCAACGGTAGAGTAGAAGACAAGCTTTTCATGTTCCCAATTTTGATAACTGAAAAATTATGGTCCATATACAATTCAGTTTAATTGAAATACAATGATTTCGTATTTCATGAGCTGCAGATGAATTTTACTTCAGTTTGCAATTATGAAAATGTTTAGACATGGAATTCTTATTGTTTCGAATTACAAACAAAATCTACTTCAAAAGTAAATTTTAGTGCACAAGTCCCGTCCCCAGAATAATTTGTTTTAATTTTTTACTAAAGGGGAAATGTGATGTTTGTGACTCAGGAAAGGCCAACTTATATACAGCATGTCCCAGCTAACAATTTCACCTTAAATATCTCACTTGATTATGGATTGAAACGGAAAAGTATTTAAAGAAATTAGACTACAATGTTTATACTTAAATTGACCGAAACGATTTTCTTTCTCACTATTTTGGAAATGCCAAAACGTCATTTGAGGTCTTGAAAATTAATCAATATTAGAAAACCAATCACCTGCAATGAATACTTGAAATTGTTTTTAAATATCTTCATATCCTCATCAGTGACAAGGTTATTGATCCAAGAGAAATTTTGAAAAGTAAAAAATTCATTGCAGATGATTAATTTCATAGCATTAAGTAATTCTCAAGATCTTATATTTCCAAAATATCTAGAAAATAAATATTGTCGCTCAATTGAATTATAGAAATTGTAGACTAATTTCTTTAGATACTTTTCCAGCTTCAATTCACAAACAACCAGGACATTTGAGGTGAAACTGTTAGTTGTGATATCCTTTATGCTTGAACTACTTTTCATGTAACAATTTTGGCGAATCTTAGTTTAAGCTCAAATTATTATGAACACTTTTTTTCATAAAATCCTTCAGAAATCGTCAAACGGACTCCAAGGCTTCCATGAACACCACATTGGGAGTTGCTAGTTTAGAGCAACTGCGCTAGAGTGGGACATTATTTTATATAAGTGAGGGAGACACAATTTTTCAGAGAAATATTATTGAAAACTGTAAGAATCTTATTGGTGATTGAAATTAAGTACTGAAGCGTTTTTGTGATAAAGGCAAGGGTTCCTAATCTGCTATCCTTGGACGTCTTAGTGATCGATAAAACAATTCTACGAGGTTCATGAAGATATACTTGAAGTTGTGTTTGGTTGCCCTTTTTCTGATCATATGAAAAAAACTAGAAGATGAATCGAAACATTTTCAGGAGATTCATGGATTTGTTGTTATGTATTTCTACTATAAAAAGTGTTATTGTGTTAAATAATTCAGTTTTGAAAAGAATCGAAGAATGGATAAAAAAGTCAACAGTACAACCACTGGCTAAAAAGTACAGAAACACTAGAAAGTCAAAAATATTTTGGTATATAATTAGGAAAACACTGAAGCTTCCAAAATTAGATGAGACTAAACAGTTAAATAAACCTAATTTCTCTATTTCTCAATTAAATGACACAAAATTTCGAATAAAACAGTATTTCTACTGGAGACTGCAATAGTGAAGTAGAACATAAACCTTATTGAAAGATTTGATCGATTCTCATCAGACCTTGAAAGATTCGAATAGAAAAATTCACAACCAACTCTTCTACAAAATCGCATCACCTGTCCACAAATGCCCCACGAATATTTCCTGATGATTCAACAGCTTTTTGCAGGATTGTTCAATTTAGACTTGTGGTCTTTGAATAATATAACAGGTGCCTTTTTTATAGCACACTCCTCAAATATTGACAAATTATCCACACTAAAAAAAATATAGTCGTAATTTAAACAATAATTGGTTAAAGTTTCAACTTTTAAACAACTCAACACCGCATAAAACAGTCGTATATACTGCGCAAAAAACAGCCAGATGACAGAAAACGGGTTGTTATACAAAATGAATATTCTTGCCCAGTCAACAACTCAATAATATTGAAAAAATAACAAATACCAGTTTCAACTCTATGATCACCATTATTATTATTATTATTATACTAAATAATAGTATTTTTTTCTATTAGATCAATTTTTTGACTAAACAAACTCGATCGAAGTATTATAGTTATGGATAGAGAGACGACAAACAACAACAACGTCAACAACAATAATCCAACCAACCAAGCATATAGTTTTCGATTTTTATTTTATTAGACATCAACGCATACCAGTGTATACGCTCACGCACATAATTCAAGACCAGCATGAACTAGCTTTAATATATTCAATTGTCAACACCACTCATCAAGGGGTGCCATGATTTAAGTCTTGTAGATGTAAGAAAGACACGTGCTAGTCAATTCGGTGCACCCACTTGAAAATTTTCCAAATAACTTAAAGGAAAATTAATAAATTTCGTTTGTTATGGTTGTTGTTGTTGTGCGAGAGGTCACCGTAGCCAATGGCACTAGTGGCAGGAATGTGTCGTAAAATTCGCTAGGATCATCACTGCTTATCCTGTTTGTCCAACAATAAACTGTACGATAAATGTCCATCAATATCATATACATAAATCAGTTTGATGATTGTCTATCGTTTTTTTTTGTGATTATAACGTTGAAAAAACAATATTTATAATTCCAAGAAGTGATCAATAAAAATTTCGAGATTACAGCAGTAGATCAGGACAGAAACTCGACTGAAAATCATTTAATCCGTTATATTCCCCTACTTAATTATAGACTTGGGGCAATTCTTGTGAGAAACTAAAAAAAAAAAACAAATAATTTGACACGGATCAGTTAGAAACTAAGTCGAAAATTTCGGAGACTTCAACGGCCACATAGCAAACAAACTCGCCTGAAATTTGCTATAATCGACTGATTTATGGGAGCCTGAAATTTGCACCCTTCTCTACAGATTTCGATTCGTTACGATAAAACCGTGGAGACTTCAATAGTAGATGACGGTAGAAACTTGCCTGAATTGCCCAAGGAAAATCAAGTGATTTAAATGGTAGAGCAGGAAATGAAACTAACTGAAAACTGGATTTCTTGTTTATCGTTGATTCCTGAAAAGGATATTTATTTGTAATTGCTACAATTCCTACAATCTCTTCTTGTATAGAAACAACCAATCGGTCTCACTGGTTACTTACCAGATGGCGCACAGGTAAACCAACTGACCGGCTCGTTTCCAGGGCTTTCTTGCTTAGTCGTTTACCTACTGCTTAAGTTAGAGTGCGCGCGCGTGTTACACAAAACTTCGCTAAATTTACAATTAATCGGATTGTTCAATTAATAACAACAAAAAAAATTAATAAACGCCAACAAAATGAAGACAAAGTGTTAAAGCAATGAATGGCAGTGACTTTGTTTAGTGTTTGTTTAATCTCATAATGCAAACATCGACCGATACAAGTGTATTAACATCGTGCGACAATAATAATCCAGATGAAATGTCGCCAAAACCAAATGAATTATTAAATACAACAACAGTGCAATTTAATTTAGCAACAGCAATGTTACAAGAGAATATTTTACAACGTTCAATACAAAATGTTGCATTATCATTACAAAACGCCATGATGAATTCATTACAACAAGCAGCTCTACTTCCGGCGAATTCAGCTGCTGCTGCTGCATTCAATTTACAAGCTCTAGAATCATATTTGACACTACAACAATTAACGACAGTTTCAGCAAATGTTAATAATAATAATAACAATAATAATAATAATAGTAATGGTAATAATCGTGTTGATATATTGAAAATTGCAGCTAGTACAGCAAAAATAACAACAGATGATACACAAGTTGATGAAACCACAACAAATACAAGTTTAACTGAAGATGTAGATTTGGCTGAAGAAGTCGAAGAAGATTTAGCTTTATTAGATAATGATGATGCTTTAAGTAATTTCCCATTATCGAATTCACCGGTCGATACTAGTTATCCTAGTCTGATTATGAATTCGTTATATCAAACCAATAATAATAATAATAATAGCAATAATAATAATCATAATAATAATAATAATAATAGTAGTACTGTACAAAATACAGCTTCAACATCAACAAATAATGGACGTCAAAAGGGCGCAACCCGACCGAAGAAACAATTCATTTGTAAATTTTGTAATCGTCAATTCACAAAAAGCTATAATTTATTAATACACGAACGCACCCATACGGATGAACGGCCGTATTCTTGCGACATATGCGGCAAGGCGTTCCGTCGACAGGACCACCTCAGGGATCATAGGTAATTATCACGCAAAACCAACCCGAAATTATACCGAAACATTTCTATCTTAATCTACCATTAAAGTCACTCGTTCCTTTTCTTTTTTTTTTTGTTGTTGTTGTTGTTGTTATTAGTTAGTAGGTATTACAAATTAAAAAATCCGGTCCTGTATATCGAACCTTTCGCACCTGATTATCCTGTGGGTCCTATCACGCCCACTTAGATGTGTGTTTGTGTGTGAGAGTCTCTATCACGCCCAATTTTTATGGTTTATACATCACAATAACACGATTCTCTATCGAAATAAGAAGAGTGGAAGAAAAAATCGTCGACCGTCGGATAAGATTTCAACGCGACAAATAAAGAAATTTCGTTGATCGTTTGGAATGTCATCCGATACAAAATTGTTAAAATTCGAAAAATCCATCACACAAATCGTGTGATTTTTATTGGGATTCTTGCATTAATTCGTTATACACAGATACACTCGATAATATCAGATAATCCGTTGAAAATTTCGTTAATAGTTGAATAATGTTGAAAATAATAATAATTAGTTGTAATATTTAAGAAACAATGGGCTATAAATTGTTTCGGTTTTTTTTTGGGGGTTAAAATAACAGGTTTTGTTAAACAGGTAAATTTTTTGTTTGATCCATACAGCAACAGGAAAAATCGCCCCCAATAATTGGTTTGCAATAAATAATCGAATATTAGCGACACGTTTTCTGCAATGATTGACTGTTATTAAAATCACCAAATTAGTCACGGAAATTTTTAACAACTAATTAAAGACTAACGCGTTTGAGAGAGTTCACGGTTATATTTCGTTTTAGTCTTTAAATCAATTTCATCGGGTAAATTGAACATGGCTTGCCCCGTCACCGGCAATAAACCAAATCAAATTGTAACCGTCACCAACCACCCATATACAACAACAACAAACCAAGTCACACCACGTTTCATTACATTAACATCTAGTTAAATGTGAAGAATGCCTTTTACATAAATTGACAATACATAAACAAGATGACGTGTGTTTTATAATGTGTGTATGTGTGTGTGCACACACACACCTACATCAAGATTTATACCACCCCCGTTTCAATTTCAAAATCAATTATTTGTATGAAATTAATTTCAAATTTTTTCTTTTTCTATTTTCGTCCAGGTATATTCATAGTAAAGAGAAGCCGTTCAAATGTACAGAATGTGGTAAAGGTTTTTGTCAATCAAGAACATTAGCCGTCCACAAGATTCTGCATATGGAAGAATCACCACATAAATGTCCGGTGTGCAATCGTAGCTTTAATCAACGTTCAAATTTAAAAACACATCTATTAACACACACCGACATCAAACCGTACAATTGTTCATCGTGCGGTAAAGTATTTCGTCGGAATTGTGATTTGAGACGGCATAGTCTAACACATAATTTAGGTGGTAGTAGTAGTAGTAGTAGTGGACAAAGTCAAAATTTCACCATCGACTCGATTATGAACAAAGACAAGAAATAGTATTGTTTTCATAATAATTACTATTATTTTTATTATTATATAATTACGATTGTATATAATTATAATGATGTTTAAACTTTAGCTTTTTTTTTGTGAAGAGGATGAATAAAGTTTCTGTTTTATATTGTGGTTTATTGTTTGATTTCTTGTGGGTGTTTTTTTCCTCTCGTGATAAATCTACCGGATATCACAACGAAATGTATACACTATAACAAAAAAAAAACAAAAATACGGTACAAGATTCTCTCTCAGTCTCATTTAATTTCCATAATATATCGCAAACGTTGTTCAATAAATTCAACTTCTATAAGTCTATATGGGAACATATGTCATTGTTGGAAATATACTATTGTTAGATAGAGATAGATATATAATATACAGGTCGTCGATTTATTAGTGGTACTTGTAGTACTTTGCACAAATGAAATTTATGAAGACTCTTAAGCCATTAGAAGCACTTTACATGATGATATATGATGGCTTATGTAACCGCACAACAACAACAACAAATGGACAATATTCACGTTTTCATGCTTTGTAATGACCGCGAAAAATTCATTTTATTGTTATTGGGTGCTTTACACACAACTAACACTAAATTAGAAAAATAATCATAATAATATTTTGATTTGTTATAAGTGTATTAACACCTGAAAACAAAAGAGCATTAATTTTCAGAAATCGTTTACAAATGGAATGAGGAAATAACTATTTTGAATAATCATCGATAATAACAAAACCTATAACAATAACAATAACACTTTCTCTTCACCAAACAGACACCTGAAATTGCTGAAAAACCTCTTATATTTACACGTAAATATTGACAAATACTTGTGTGCAAAAATCTCTACTGACCACCCACGTTTTCTAATTGCTGATACTTTGCTAATGTGACCGGAACGTTATTTACAGGATTAGTGTGAATTCTCAACACCTGGTGTGAGTGTGTGTATTTATCTAAATAGATATATACCTATATAGATCAGAAAAATAGACCTCACATTGTGCCAACTACACACAAACGAAAACTAGAATATAAATAGAGGCGTTAAACTGATAAATTGAATCTTATCGGTTTATTGAAGAGAGAAATTCTCTCAAGTGGTTTCACATTGATGTAAAGAATTCCCCTGTTAAATCTACTGTAAAATAAATCTAATATCTATCGAATTCTAATCGAGCATGATTATAGTTGTTTATAATAAATGTAAGAACGATTTATAATTGTTATTTTTGTACATGATTTGACCTCACATTATTTACCTTTCATTTCTGTTAGTATTAGAAAAATTTCAACAAGGATTCATTTCAATATGTAGTTATATACGATCAAGATCATCCTTGTCCTCTATTAAAAGCTTCCGTTTATAAATAAGTAATTTTTATTTGAGAGTAAAGGAGGAGAAAAAATGATTGCAAAATTCCATATTCAAGGTTTTCGATTTTATCTATCTTAATTATAGGAAGATAATTTACAAGAAAATGTGATTAAAGTAGCATTTATTGTTAATTCGTGAATAACTATAAAATCAATGCGGAAGATCCAGGTTACCTTTCTATTGCTGCAAAGTTACTATTTTGTTGTAAAATTTAACGTTAACAATCGTACAATATAATGAGACTGCTGATATAAAACCTGCCTACTTTAATTCAATCAACTTGACTTCATGGTGCGAAAATAAAAGTGATTTGTTAGACAGGCAGTGGTAAAATTTAGTTCGTTAACTGTACAATCTTATGCCCTAATGTGTTTTTAATTCGAACAATTATTGCCATCATTTTACTTGGCTTATTAATTCCTTTGCCACGGATGCTGTGATCACCAGCGTATTTTTCTGCTCCTGCGATTTCCGTAGATTTATAAAATTATTGAGCAATAACATCCATACAATATTTGTCCGATTAATAGTAAAATTGGTGTGTCTGTATATGTTCGTTTGTCCGTTATAGGAATAGAAGCAAAGATGTAAAAACGTGAAACTTCACGAACATGTAAGAAATATTGTCGAGATCAACTAGGAGATTGTAATTTGCCATTTTTACGTGCAGTTCTTGCAAGCAGACTCACAAGCAAGCACTTAATAATTGTTTGATAAGAACGTACAGAAAAACTCCTATTAGTAAAAAATATAGTTGGGCAACTTCTGTAGAGATTTTCAGAGTTAATTACTCCAGGATTTCTATAATCATTGTGAGCATTTCGACAATTTTGAACTAATAGGAGACTTATTTTGTCTCACTTTCCCGTAAAATAATAAAAAAGGAAAAGAAGCACTAAGAAATACCACCTCTAAATACAGTCGCGCCAAGCAGCTGCCAGCTTTGCTGTGCCCCGCGCCAGCCCTAATAGGAGAAATATAATGAACTGTAAATCATGTGTTTCCCTGAAGACCATCGATGATGAAGAAATCAGCTCAAATTTTCACTTGAAAACAATTTTTTTAAGAGAAGTATTTTCAATTAAATTTTGTATCGATTGTATGACCTAATGACTTTACCTTTACCATTATTATTGATAATGAATTATTTAAGGTAATCAATAGAATTGAAGACATTCTTTGTGAAAATTTAGCAACAAATTTAAAGATCATAAAGTCACATCATAAAGTCATCATGCTATAAAAGCGATGCAAAATTTGTCCAACTATACATAAGTAACTTGTTTATGTATCTTGTATGCTGGCGTAATCTTCTTATCTGTTAAACAACTGATAATCATCATTCAATTATTTGCAAATACTAAAGTAAGAATTTCCCAGTCGTTCTATTATCGAAAAAGTAAATGTTTTAGGAAAAGTATCTATTCTAAAGACAGGAGAGACTCACATAATAAGTATATAGACCTACTTTCCGCACTTTTGTAAATGTAGGCCTTTTTGTAATCGAAAGATTAGGATATTGGCTTCTCACTGTGCACTGTAAACGTGATTGGAAAAGTGGAACTTCCAGTCACTAAATAAATCATTCTTAAGCTATTAGAACCTAGAAAATATATACAAATTGTAGATAAAGTTTTTTCAAAAAATATTAATACTTGAAGAGAGATTATTTCAATGTGCAACTCTACTTTTGTTGTGCAGTTATCAATTGTCTGTAATTCTAGAATCTATCATTTTCAAATATGGGTTTTATCCAGAATTTGAGAACCAATTAGATACATATTTTATTGAAGAACTGGAATCTGCATGTATCGTATTGCTTAATATCATCAAGAGACAAAAAGTTTCCCAATAATTGTTGTTTTATTATACAAACCTGTCCGGACATGTAATTTTTAGTTAGATACTAATCGAGTTTGTATAGTAGAATCGGTCAGATAAGGGATTGACTAAAACTATAAAACCAATTTACAATACAGTAAAGCTAACATAGATACTGAACTGTAGTGCTGTAGAGCTTGAAAATTATGCAAAAAGTTGATGGACTTATTATAACATATTGATTTTATAAGCTAATGATTTTATCATTTTTAGATGTACTACTAATTTTAATAATATGTGCTAAAGTAGTAATGAATATACAAAACTATAGCTGTAAGTCATTATAAATTCGTAAAAATTCCGTCGTTGAAATTCTCTGTTAGAAAGGAACAATTTTGGGGGAAGTAATAAAGCTTAAAACATTCATTCAATTCATTCAATACTCGTACCTCGACCATAAAACTGGTACAAAATTTGATCTACTGCTTCAACTGAGGCCTATATTTTTGCATATTCTGTACATTTTATGGCAGTATAAAATTTTGAAAATTTACACCACTCCAATTGTAATGGCATTGTTTGAGTAAAACCATAGCCTATTTTTTTAATACAAAATACGCCCTAAACTGAAATAAAAAGCTCCATTAAATTCAACCATTTTGAAAACTTGCTGAAAATGAAGCTCAATCAGTCTCACAACATCCACAGATTTTTTTATCCAAAGTTCCCATTAAAGTTTCAGTAGTCAGTCGAAAAACAATTAATTTGAGCTTTCGGAAATCAATCAATTTTCGTCGAAATGTGAACTTTCTTTCATCAATCTGAAAAAGCTTTACTCTCCAAACTTGTGAATGAAAAATAAGGTTTGTAGATGTCGAGACTCACACATTTTTGACCCTTGTTGATGTTTTTATATAGATAAAAGGGCATCTAAGAATTTTTGATTATCATTTGCACACTTCTAACTAGAAAACGGTAATTTTCTGTTTCAGTGGCATGAATTTATCCCAGTTCTTAAATCGAAAAATGACAGATAAATAGAATTCTTTTTATGGATCCGCAATTGAAATTCCCACGCAAAAAATCATAATTTCTACTACGGAATGGTTAACATTGGGTGCGGTAAACGTTTTATTGTTAAATTCAGCTTATATTGCGGTTATGTTAACAGTGATTTATAATCAATATTTGTCTATTATTTCGTTTCTTTGCACACCTCTTTCACATATTTCGTATGTAATGATTATATAAACGGGAAAAAAAAACTTAATATAACTTGAAATATCGAGCCAATAATTTCCAATAAGTCATGAATCAGCATTAAACGTTTTAAATTTGTAGGTATATCAAATAAAATCAACTGAAAATCAAAACACACAAAAAAACCATCTATCTTTTTCTTAAAATCCAATTTGATAACATTTATTGAACAAGGAATATTACTAGTTTTTGTAATGTTGACGTAGTTGAAATTACAAGAGACAAATGATAGTGTCCGATGAAATGATGGCGGTCCATTGAGAGAGTATATAGGGAGGTCAAAGGTGAGCGAGCATGTTGCGAGTATTATTCCCCCTTGGATCCCCCTGTAGCAAGGCTGATTTGTCATGCCCCTCCTGAAGACGGCCCACGCATCTGCATTGCTTTCAATGAATGTCTCGGTCAGGACATAGGAGACGTATAGGTCAATCGACTCGCCTTCTCTCTAAACACATGCCACCATTGATGTATACACACATTCAATTCTTTATGTGTGTATGTTATGAGAAAATTCCAATACAAGATAACGATCAATAGAAAATATAAAGACATTTTTTTTTCTAATTGTTGTCTCTTAATGTCCCCCCAAAATTAAAAAAAAAAGACGAATAATTGTAGGAGTTATTTTTGATATCCTACCGGAAACTGAAGCGCTAATTGGATTTATGCTATCTGATTTATCGCACTATCATAGCAGCAGCACCAGCAGGTGTTTATCTATGTTGTTGCTCTATAAATTTCTTACAGTCGACAAGTGTCAACTGGACGTAAACTTTTGTAATTGAACCTCAAATTAAACAATTTTTTTTTTTTGATTTTATTTTATTTCGTCGACGAAATAGAAGCTTAAAAGTCCATTAAATGTTAGCTTTCTATAAAGGATACAAATGACAATGGTCGGAGCGACGACAACATTAGAGAGCGCTGTTTCGGTTAAGAAATCAATGGGGGGCCTGTCAGGACACCATAGGGGGGGCGTCCATCTGCCACCTCCCCCCATTTATACACTGTGTTTTTTTCCAGTTCACGACCGATTGTGACTGAAATTCCAAATCGAAAAAACTCATATTCGTTATTGTTGTTATTGTTGTGTTGTGGTTTATTATTATCTATAAGTTTAAGGACAAGAAACGGGGGGCGGTGGTCGATTTGTTGTTTTTTTTTAAATGAAATGTTACCGACACGATTGGATCAAGTTAAAAACGTACCGCCTATAATTGTAATAGGCCATAAACAAGTCCATCCTTGTCCGATAAAACAGGATGAAATTTATTCTGCGGCACTCACAAGTATTGCATTGTTAATTCTATTGTCATTGGAAAGGACCAATGGCGTAGTCGATTTAGATTGGTTTGCTCTTTTAACAGGCACACGCAAACACAGATGGACCAGCTGGTTAACATTTGGTCGACACTTTACACAATTATCCTCTATACACTACGTTATTTTTTTTCATTGTTAAACGTGCT
The DNA here is from genome assembly GCA_021725515.1 of Epicauta chinensis. Taxonomy (NCBI): domain Eukaryota; kingdom Metazoa; phylum Arthropoda; class Insecta; order Coleoptera; family Meloidae; genus Epicauta; species Epicauta chinensis. The sequence continues at coordinate 121,856 of JAEDXX010000134.1, forward strand.
GAAAGACTTTATATTTCTTTGCTCAATAATAATACACGCAAATCCGGTTGGTAATTTCGTTTGGATTAATTTCAAATCCAGCATTAGTTTGGGATATTCTCCAAGCCACTATCTATGTGTTTACTATTGCGAAAGAGATTCTTATGACGGGGCAAGGATGTTGGGAACTGGGTACGGCAGCAAAATTATACGGTACACTTTAATGAGGATTAAATATCAATAGCCTTAGGGTTGACATGATGAGTATTATAAACAACCCTTCTGTAAACCACCCCGGGCTCCTGTTGTGAAAATTATATCATTCCCCTTTCAAAATCACAATGATTTCTACAACTGCAAAAAAAGAAGGGTTTGTGTCTCGATCTACCGTTGGAGTCGCCACAAAAAGCACAATTTCAGACATCGCTGAATTCGTAAAGACTAAAAGAATATACTAGTGACGTTGACGCAGTTGTTGATGTACACTTTTTGTTTAAATTAACTGACTCTTCACAATTCTATTTATCACGATAGGTATGTTTGGGTGAGTCAAAACAGCGACATGTTTATTGTCAAATGTAAATGAGGCAAAATTAAAATTTCACAAATCGAAAATCAATTTCGGTTCAACGTATCCGAATTTGCATATTTAATATTGCCGCGCGATCAGGTAGGTGTAGCCAAGACAAAAAATAAGATTGTTAACATGAGTTGAATGAAAACGCCCACTTTTAATTTTTTTTATAACATAGAAAACGTCTCCATCTCGATTACTAATATCAGGGGGGTGAAAAATCTACCCCAAATCATAAATATTTTTCAAGTTAAAGAATCTAATTTTATTCTCGTCGAAAAGCCATTTGTCTCTCATATGACAAAAATATTTCAAAAGCTGAAAAACTATTGAGAATCCTGATTTTTTTCGTTCTCAATCTTAAAAGATATATTATCGTACCCCTACTGTGCACAATTAAAAATTTCATTATTTATTTCAAACTATTTCATCTTTTGATTTAGTTTTTACTAAATTTGAATGATAATTAAAAATAGCGGTCGTGTATCAGAATTTGATTTAAATAAGAAGAAGAGGACAACGAATATACCGATACAACACAGAAAAAACAAAAGATATAGAAAAAGAGAGATATAGAATTTAAAACTCGTCGCGCCGCCGTAAATTACAACATGGCATACGATTTATCGCCCTCCAAACAGGACAATCGGTGGACCGACGGGGGGGCGGCTCCCTCAACCATTGTCCCACAACAAGTCGCAATTGTAATTTCAATATTTTTCCATAATTATACATAATTCCATTCGAAATTGATGTGCAGACTTCAACGATTAAAGCAACACTTTTTTGGGTAGTTTTGACCGCAAAACTGGAGACGTTTACGATTGATTACAACACACAACTTTCTAATTGACAATAATTATTGCAGAAATCGCCTTCTTTCACCACTTGTCACTTTTTATTCCCTTTAAGCTTTTATTTTTCTTGTTGTTGTTTTTCTTTTTAGGTAGAAAAGTTGTATTGATCTTGTGCTGCACTCCATCAGTGTTCTATTTATTTTGAGATCAATTTCGAATGAAATTAAGTGTAAAAATGAAAGACTGACGACAGATAACGGCTTGTTGTTAATAACTCGATTGACTCGAGACCGAAAGCTAACCTTCTATAGACTTTAAAAACGATTATCAAAATACTACATCCACGTCAACTTGAATGTTAATCAACATACAACGAAAGAGAAAAAAAAGAAGATCAATAAATAACAACATCTACATTGAAGACACAATCTAATTATGAAGAAAGATAAAGTTATTTACTCAACTGTTAATAAAGCCAAAACGAATAAAAATTGTATCGAAGAGACGACAAGTTGTTGGTTACTGGTTATTGGCGATTTATAGATTGAAATAATGAGACAAAATCGATGTGGGAATAAGTAAGAGTTGACAAATGTTTGTTCCTTTGTTGGAGACGATTGTTGATCAGGATCAAATAAAGACAATCATCATCCGTCGGATAGCTTTATTTTAATCCTCCATAAAAATGATTTTTTCCTGCATGTTCACCCCAACAAACAGGCTGGCTACCAAACATAAATTTTCGTTAATGAGATTTTTAGTTTGGACGAAATAAAAAGGAACAAAACATAACTGTATTAATATGCATATTTTCAACTGTTTCATTTTATATTTCGAAGCTACCAAGATTGCCATTAAAACGAATTTATGGTACGTAAATTGCCGTCGCATAATTACAAAAAAATACAAACTGATTTTCATAAATACCCATTGATATGTTGTTAATGTTTTTGCCTCTATTCCCATTTATATTTTGCCGTTGTTGTTCTACAATATTTCTCCTTCTATTTAACTTAAACTTTATGTGACATTGAATTATCGACCGATTTTACATTTTAAACTAGCGCCAGGTGAAGTACGACTAAACACCTATATGTTGACCTTTCGACATCTCTCAAGAAAACCAACGAGTTATTACATGCGAATATAAAAAACGATCACGTTGAAAAATATATCAAAAAACGGTTGGATTATTATCGTTTTGATTATTTCACCGCCGCCGCCGCCGAAATGGTTTTAATTAGGCAGACGCCCGTCAATGTTCTCAATATAACCAACACCACCTCCACAACAATATGAGCAGTCAACATCATCGCCTATAATTCGATGATGATGATGATGATGATGATAGTAGTGGCGGCGGTGGTGGAGTAAAGGGTACAAATATATACTCCCTGCTGTTTCGGCTTATAGCAGGCCCTAATGAAGCAGCACAACTCGTCTTAACATCGTTAAGTGAACAACTATACAAGAAAAAAAGTATGTAGAAAAAAATTTTTATATATATAAACGTCAGTCATTACTTGTGTTGGACCGCCACGCCATAGAGACCTGTCACGCGCAACTTTTCTTCCTGAATTCACCTCCACACACACACACACACTCAAAAAAATTTTTTGTTGTCCTCAACTATGACGGGCCAATTAATTTAATAATTGGGTGGAGTTTCTAGCATTTTTATCGTAGGGGCCGAAAAAAGGTTGTAAAACAGCAAAAATTTTGAACCAAGTAGGGTGCCATTCGATATGGCAATTTGTTAATTCGTTAAAAATATTTAATGTGATTGGTATGGTGAGTAGGCGATGTTGAGTGCTAAAAAACACTATCATTTCCACCCGCCCAATTCGATCAATCACCTAACGGGGGTTCCGCTTATTAGATTAACTTAATCAGTTATTGTCGACGGTTTGTATATATTTTAACCATCTTTAGTATTTTACCAATTACGCGCCTACTGTGATTGTAATCTTGGATCAAGATAAACAAAAGCAAAAAGACAACATAAAGAGAGAACCACACGTATTTTTAAATTGACGATTTATGGTTGTGGAGAAAATGGTAAAAATCAATGGGGTGCCTTCAAAATGGTATGCTACCGACACATATCTGTCACATTCCAACCACCACCACCACCCCTCAGATAACTATTGACATTTCAACAAAAAATTTTGCGACATTCGCACAATTCTTGGGTGGTACGTTTAAAATCGATAAATTTATTTGTTTAGTTGTTGGAACATTGATGATACTGCTTCAAAATGTGTTGATGGTAGTTGCAGAATGCTTACCAGACCAGGTCTGTAACGTATAAAGTTACATATACCATGTCGTGTTTTCTTTATTTTATCAACAACGATCAGCGTTTATCATCCCAAAACATTTAACACTCTTCTCACATGACGACTATTTAAATATGATTGTTGTTTTTTTGTTTTTTCAAAAAAAAGAAAATTAACGAGATCACTAATGAACTTGTTGGGAAAAATCACGGCGCCACGTCAAAATCAATCTAAATCCTAATAAATCCTTCTTCCCCTGACGAATTCTAGTTTAAAGATGGAACAAACAACAAACCAATCAATTCCAACTCTTAAAATATAATGTATTAAATATATGTTACAATGTGCCGGCATGGTTTTACAAAGGTGATAAAGACTTCTACGTTCTCTCCATGTGTATTTGTGTGTGTGTGTATAGTTGAGATTGTATCAGCGGTCCTGAACATGGCTTATTTGTATGGATGCACACGAGCCTGACGTTTGTATTATTATTCCCCCATAGTTTTGTTGTTGTATCAGATTACAATGATTCGAAATCGGAAATATATTGAACATTTACCATAAATATTAATAAAAACCTCTCAACTACACATAGAGACTTTAATATTGGGATAATTCTCTTCTATTTTAAAACAAAGAAAAAAATCACAGTGATGACATTAATGATTTAATAACATTATAGTGGTGGTGGTGGTGGCGACGACGGCGGCACCGGTACAATGTGCGATAACGTGCAGGATTGTCCGCGTGTGTGGCAGTGCTTTATGGACACACATCCACCAGTATACATCATGATTTAATACTGCAATGTTCTTATGTTCAACCCACGCGTATACCATCTTCTACTTGCCTTATTTATAACCAACTTTACTCGTTTTAAAATTGTCAAGACACCGATGAGTTGTTGTTTAAATTGAACGATATCAACAACAAAAGAATTTCTAGTCGTTTCTGTTTTTGTTTTTCTTATTATAAACTCCCAAATAAGTCAACGAATACAGTTGAAACTAGAGAAATATAGTAGCTGATTTAATCGAAAAAAATTTCCTGAAAGACACATAAGGTCGAAGGTTAGAATAGCCCAAATCTCAGATTACTCGGTGTCTTTTTGAAAAAGTTGGCCCATACAGGCGGCTCTTTTTCCTTCATTCTTCTTCTCCAACAACAACAACCAGAGATATTTTTTCTCTCCATGTGTGTGTGTTTGTATCAAATTGTTTGATTGTAGAGACGCGATGAACGAAACACATGGTGAAAAGAGTGAATAAGTTGACGACCAATATTTACGATTGCAGTTTATCTGATAAGAACAGAGTGAGGTGTCAGGCGTACGGGTGGGTCCTCGTATTTAACATTTTATAGACATTACAACTTATCTAATAGGGTAAAGGTGTTTGGAATTAGTCTCTCTAGATAAACAAGACGTGTTATATTACCAGGATACTAATTGTCCAAAAACCAAAAACAACAAAGAAAGAGTGGAAAAAAACAGGTATTTTTGGTTAATGTTATCGATGAGGAGAAATACAAGAAATTGTAAATTGATTTGTTTGATTTTTTTTCTGTTGGTGAGTCGTATCAGAAGACTCCTTTGGAGGTCCAAAGCACAATAGCCCCAATTATTATTCACTTAACAAAACCATTTAACCACAAAGTAAATTGACTACTTAATACTAAAATTAAAGATTTTATTCAATCAAGACGTTAATTCGGTCCGATATTAATGGCATCTTCACACTAATCTAGACAAGTATATTTAAAACTAAACTATCATCTAATCGATTATCACTTAATCTCGATCATTTTTTTAATAGAAATTTATTTGAAAAATATGACAATTTTAGTGGGAGACTTGCAAAAAATGCGTGGAATTTCATAACGAGAATCGGCCGATCTGTAGCGACCTTAATCAGAGAAACCGTCAAGTCACGGTTCTGATAATGAACAGTTTTCAAACAAATTAACTCCGATCGTTGAGACTACTTGATTGCCTTATTGATTATCTCATTATTGAACCCATTAAAAATATTAATTATATTTGTGAATTTTAATCGGTCAACTAAGTAGTTGTAGTAGTTAGTTAGTTTGGTCGTCTAATCGAAAAACAACTACTATCTCTCTACCAGAAAAGATAAACTAGATGAAATACACGATCGAGAAAAAAAAATAGATCAGTAGACGGTTAAATTAGCTCGATCATCACATTTTTTTAATTGATATATCAAATGATGACCAAGCAACAAAACATAGAATTTAATCAATTTAACTAGCTGAAGAAAAATTGAAGCAGATGATGATGATGAAGAAGAAGCAAACGAAAAGAAGGAGGGGAAAAAAAAAGTATCTGCAGGTGGCTGTCGTTGATGATCATCAATGATTTTTCTCTCAATGATTTTCTATCATTTTTAAGATCATTTAATATTGGAGAAATATTCCACATGGTCGAACATCATCAATTCTAAACTTTTAGGTTGAAGAAATTATTAATTATCAACTTGAACAACGATTGTGTGGGCTGTTTTTAGAATAACAGGCATGAGGCGCCCAGCATGGTCCACTTGTAGCACTATTTAATCCACCGTGTAAACCATAGACACCCATTGTGTTCATATAATTAATGATAGGCATATCATATGGGTTTTTATTTGATTTTGAAGAGTTGGTACGATTGTTTTCGCACCGAAATTATTAGGAACTCTATATGTTGATCTAGATCCGGACCTGTCTGTTCGTTTATGTTGTTTCTTTTTTTTTTGGTTGTTGTTGTTCGATTTGCCTTCATTATTGTTGCAGGACGACTATGATGGATCGTGTTTACTTATTACTGGCCATTACAATACTACTTGTCGGGTGCGAGACTGGCTTTAGAAGATTATTACAAGTAGTGGAATTACTTACTGGCTGTCGTCTCACGGCCATGACTCTCTTTCTCTTATTATATCTCTACCTCTTGACGATTGATGTAAGGCCGATAGTTAAAGACCGAAAAACAATAAATCAACCATCTATCTTTTTCTAACACTAATGATCAGGTATCAAAAATATTTATAGACAATACGCGAAAATAATTCGCGCTAGTAAGTAGGTATATAAAGAACTTCTCTCTGCTTCTTTAGATTTTTTTGATTTTTTCTTCTTTATTTTTCGTTAAAAATAATTGTAGTGTTTTCTGGTTGTCGATGGAATAATCCCAAGACCGTCACGTATGACATTAGTCTGTTTGGACAGTCGACAAGGGCCAGTTAAGTTGTAAAGGTCCATGATACATCGGACTGGTTATTTTTATACGTCCGCGCGTGTGGTCGCACAGACTTGGTGACGACATTTATAGTCGTCGCCCATGACCGGAATTGATACACGTCTTCATAACACGTGCATCCAACCAAATAAATAAAAAAAAAATAACGTAAAGACACACCAAGATCAACCATAAAATTTGCCAAAATTCTCCCAATAGGTAAGATCTTTGATTTTTTGTATAGTCGAGTTGACCGGATAAGAATAGATAGATAGTACGATTGGCTACAGTCGGTAATTCTTTGCAAAGCGCTGGTTATTATTGTTATTATTTTCTTTTTGGAATGACATCGATGATGTCAATAGTGTTGATGATGATTATAGCGATGTGAAAGAAGAAGAAGGTGTTCGTCATATATTGGGCGGCACACTCTTTTAAATTCACAAAATAATAATAAAAGGCGCGATTATATGTATAGAAGAATGAAAGAATGAAGTGGAGACGAAATATAAATGATTGTTAACAATCTTTAACACCTTTTAAAATGCATTCAAGTTAGCGTAATACAATACAGAGATATATATATGAAAATTCAATCAATCAACAACGGCAACAGAAATGTACGGAATTCGTACACCTGCCACAGGTAATCACATAATCAAATACAAGGCTAACTCGATAACAATACAGGGTATTTAGATGCCTCGTGTCCCCTGCGGCTTAGACCATAGACCACAATGGTCCGTTAATGGACTGACTTCACACTGTTTTAGAAATGTGCCCATTCATCCAAACTCGATATAAAAACGATATATCGAGTGGTAAGATATACCTTAAACTATTGTTTAAATATTAAACTTTTCTTTTAACCAATAATAATAATCATTTAAAAATTATTGTTTTCTATATACCTACCACACAAACCTAGAGATAGCTAGTAGGAGTTGTAGTGTAGGGTCTTAGGAACAACCCTTTCGCCTTGACACCGCTTGTCAAAATTTGAAAAATCTCATTTGAACAAAATTAATAGTTGTTAAGTTTTTTTTTCCCGTATTGTTGATGAAAAAAAAAATCATCTAAAACACGCCCTATTGATAATGAACCCATTACCCTATTCGGTTGCTTGTTTGAAAAAGACTTATAAAAACGTTTATTGTAAAAGAAAACTGCTTAATTTACATGAAATTTCACAATTCTACTGTAAATTACACAAACACAAAAAGATAGAGTGCCGCTTAATTTGATCCTCTACCTATACACATCTTATTGTGATTGTTAATGTTTTGTATAGTTAAAATTAATAGTTTTGACCGTAAAATTTTATATTCGTTTTTTTCTTTCTCTCATTGTTGTTGTTTTATTTTGTTTAAATAATAGAAATCGTCCAGAATTTAACGAAACAAAAGTAAAACTCGTCGTTGTTGTTGAGTTTTTTCTTTTTTTGTTTAGATAGATATACAACTATATAAGATTTAATTTTTATTATTAGGTTAGCTATATAATTGTAGGCGTCTTTTTATATTCTGAAAACCATAAAACAATAAAATTTATATTAGAATCTTCACGTTTTATTGTTACTTAAATTGGCTTCTAACGTACACACGTTAAAACAGAAACAATATTGTGAATAGAGAGAGAGTGTGGATCAATTACAATCAAATATAAATTAAACCCAGACAGTTTGTATTTTAATTCTTTAAAAGTAATTGAATTATTGCAAAGTTAATACAAAATAAAATCAATATTGAGATAAAAATCGTTTTTAAATTGAGCAAAATTTAACGAAATTTTGCAGTGCGAATTCTTAGACTAGAGACCTTGTATATTTTTATAAAATCGTGAATTACAAGAAAGTTTTAATCAGTATTGTTTAATTAATATTTTTATGGTCACGATAGAATCTTTCAAAGAACAGAGTAAAACTGAATGCTTTTAATAATTAATCGTTTGGGTTCAGATTTATTTGAAAAAATCTTGTATCTGTAACGGATTTAGTTTGTTGATGATTGGCAGAAGAGTTTCAACAGATCCTGGAATTCAACTCAATTATTGGGAACTTCAAAGCTTTCCTGGCGTTCCAGGCACGTATATTAATGCCCCCCTCTTTCGGTAAAACTTACAGAAAAGTTAATATTAACCATCAGAGTTAAGAATGTTCTATTGCTTTTGCTGCACCTGAAATTATGCCGCTTCAGGAAGTTGTGCAGTGACATTGGGCCAGCCCTGAGTGGGATTCTTACATTCTCTTTTGATTATTCCATAAATTTACATAGATCTCAACAGTTTCTACAAAGAAAAGCTGTAACAGCGTAAGGGTGCTAAGAGAATTTGAGACTTTTACTGGGCAATATCGGAAATTTAGGTTTACAATATTAGCAACAGTGTTTTGGGCCTGTCTTTGACAAACAAGATACAGTCGAGCACTGGAAGAAACGTTCTTCAACAATTTATACTAATCACTCTTGCCACGTATTAAATTTTGTCCTAGTCAAACGTACCCAGAGAATTGGTCATTTTTGTCCTAAAATAACAAAACAATTCTGTATAGATTCAGCCAAAATTTAGTAGCAGCAATAAGATAAAACAGCCTCTATTATATTGTCTTATATCTTTAGTCTTGGCGATTGAAAAGTCTGTTAAAATACGAAATGCAATTTTAGTCTTGATTCAGAGCTTTTAATCTAAGCCTGTAGCTAAAAATGCAAAATCTTCCACAATACAGATTTGTTCTTTTATGATATTTCTTATCACCCATTTTGACTGTTTAACTTCTAAAGTTATCTTATAGATGAGTTTTGAGAAGCATCTAATTTTTAAAATAATAATATAAGAAGGCTTTAAGTAAGAGAATAACTTCAACATCTCAAATACAGCAATGACTGTTTATAAGCTAACTTTCGCCACGCCATCTTCAGAATTTTTTGAACACCTTTGGAGTGACGCGCTATTATGTTAAAACAGTATGTATTTTACTATTGAATGCATTGAAAGTCTACCTTGTTTGCATTTTGTATTATGCTATTTCCCAAGTAAAGAAATCTCTTCTTTTTAAAATTTTCAGTAATTGAAGCAGTAGCAGAAATATTGCCAGAAATAACAATAATCATTGAAAACACAAAATGAATTGTCTTTTGAGGAAATTTGATGGAAATAATTGAAAAAGGCATTATTAATACACTTTAGAACTTTGTCTTATAAGCCAAAAAAACACCTCCAAATTTAACAGAGTATACCAAAAATTGACAAAATTCTAAGCATATATGCCTGGGAGTAGTTTATTGCCCGTAGGAGCAGAATTGGGTGCACAGACGAAATGTGCAAAGGGCCTCAGCATCATGTGCTATTTCTTCATAACAGTGTTCTAATTTTACGTGCTTAAAACCAAATAATAATCGAAAAGATGGCATTTTCGTCAAATAAGGGATAAACAATTAAACTTAAAACAAATTGCTCTGAAATTAACAAAACCGCAAAGTGATGGGACATCTTGTATATATGGATAAAATCTACATTTACAACGACTACATTATATAGGTATATTGTTTGATTATTATTTTTATAGTCCTGATGGTTAGATTCTTCAAAAAAAAAAATACATGAAAAGAAACACCAAAAAGGCCTCTTAAAATTTTGTTGTGAAAGCTACAGATTATCAACACACAACCTATTCTATTGTCATTCAATCATTTTCTCTTTTGCTTTGTATAACACTAGTGTGGTACATGTCGTCATAGACCGCGAACATTTGTAAAAATATACAATAGAGAGAGAGTAGCATCTTTTTTTGTAAATAATTATTGTTATAAAGTCTAGTCAAGTCATGATGGTCTTTGAATTACTATTACTACGACCAACATCCAAAAAGAAATCATCATAAACCTACCTGTTCTACCTATTTTTATTAAATGTCAAAAATTTCGCTTTAGGTCAAAAGAAACGAACAACAAAATAGATGAATAGAAAAGATGAAGGAAGGAAAAATATAATAACTTGGGCAGTGGTAGTAGTGCTACTGAAACTTTTGTGAAATGTGTCAAAAACAACTTAAAATTCTTAAGATACCCATAAATGATGGTATAGGTGGAATAATAATAATATGAAAAAGAACTAACCGTGACCAATGTTTAAATATAGTTACTATAGTAACCGCCCATGTCAACTGGATGGACGTACAGATTAGACAGTTCTTTTTTTTTGTTTTGTTCTGGATGACTTACCGAAAAGTACCGAAAAGATTTTCAAATTTAACGAGCAAAAAAAAAATTATTTCTCATTAATTATTTAATTTATTCTCGATTCGTTTTTGATGAATTCCATCAAAATAACCTGTAGTTTTGACCACAAAAAAAAACTACTACTTCTGTTGTTGTTATTATTATTAATTTTTTTTTGTTCTACTCGATATAAATGTGTCTAGGCATTAGTAATTAACTTAAGTATAGGTTTTACTAACATTTTGATACTGTGTTGCTATTTCCGTGGCAATTTGCAAAGGAATCTAATCTTATTTTAAAAGTAACCACACACAAGAATACCCACTTAATAATACGGTAGCGTTTAGGTTAGATTTTTACGTTTCCGTTTATTTTATTGTCAAGAAAGACAGATGTTTCTGGAAATCGTTCACAAATAGTAACCGCAAAATTTCAAAAAAAATACTACTGTAATTATTTGGTAATAAATTAAAGTATCCTTATTGTCATCCTGAAAAGTTCGGAACTATAATAAAGTGGAATTTGCAATGTTATGGTTTTATTTTGTAATGGTCAACGTATACAGGTGTTTCTATCTGAAATAATTGTATTTATTTTTCAGGCAATATCTTCCAGTTAGTTAGAACTTTCATAAGTTTTGAACAATTTTGCTTTGAAATGAGCAGGAAAAGTTGAAAGAAAAAAAGTTGTAACAGTTTTATGTCTTCCACAATTTTAATTAGTCTTTTGTGTCTTTTATTATAAAGTTAATTTTGATAAACAAGAACTTGAATATGTTACTAAAGGTTAAATCCGTGACATATAGAGAAAAAGAGCAACAAAAACGATAAATTATAATGAAAAAAACCAAAAAGTTTGGTGGAACATACAGATCTAAATAAAAAAGAGAGGCGGAAAGGACTGCAAAGAAAAAATCAAGTCAATAGAAGTTGATGAGGAAAAAATTGAAAAACAATTCTGAAAACTTGTGATATAACGGAAAAGTCGGTAAAGAAAATAGAAAAAAGTAGATATGAAGCAAAGACTTTTAACCAAAAAATTACCTAATTAAACATAAAAAAAATGAAAAGCAAAAGAAAGATGTAAGGCTTTTGTAAGCTGTTTTGAATTCTATGCAAATATTTGATTTATGGCCATTTGATTGAAAAACCAGGATTCAATCCAAAAACATTTCAAATAAGTCAAACAAACCATACTCTTCACATGAAATCTCACTCTTTACGTAAAATCAAAAAGTTACTCTAAAAATTCAACAAAATCAAAAATTCTGGCATAATTTTCATCAAAGTGGAAAATTAAAGACACTGAAGTTTTCTAAAACTGATATTAGAATAAAAAGTTGCAATGAAATTAAGCTAAAAATGGAAACGCAATTAACTATAATACCTTTCAGGTGGGAGGGAAGGTACTTGGAGATGATTCAAACCTCTAGGGGAATTTTTCGGGGACGTGTCAGTGGATTTTTACATTGTATATGTTTTTGAAGTAAGACTGTCAACTTTGAATGAAGGCCAACTGTAGATTCAAATACGATACTGGGTAGTCGGATCGAAAAAAATCCTACAACGGTTTCACTGCCTATTTCCTATTCGATTTGCTGGATATTGCCCAACATGTTTTGTGCCGATATACGTACGTCACCCATGACTAGATGTCCCAAAAGAGATGAATTTATAATAGAATTAAAAAAAAATGTACAAAGCCATAAAACTATTGCCGATTCATTTCTACACATTGATGGAACCTACATTGGGATTCCGCTCAACCCCTCTGGTTTCTTTCTCTTTTTTTCACATTACAATGTTGAGATGGTGAGATTGTCAACTTTACCAGTTGTCACACCCTTTGCAAAATAGTTACAGCCCTTGCCAGAGGTCCCAATCAATGAAAGTAGATATTTTTCAAAAAATAACAGTGTAAAAAATAACTCTATTGTAAAGCATTTAGAAAATTTTAATTGTTATTACAAAATTGTTTGAAATCTTCTGTAATACGAGATTTCTACTAAGTTCCAAGAAGGCAGACAAAAAAAAATGCGTTTGAGAACCACTGGTTTGCTTTTAGTATCCCACTTGCGACCCAACCACGTGTATTGTGTCTCTCACTTTAATCATAAGACTCTATTGAACAGAAGAGGAAACATAACACAAAACGTGTATTTGGAATCAATTTTATGAGGGAGTAGTTATGTCTCTCTTGCACCTTACAACATTTTACTATTATTAAAAAAAATCTAGTATACTTTACATTCTTTTCTCTATTCTTATCTCTCTACCTCTCTATCACCTGCAGCAGACTCATCACCATAACGTGCCTTTAGACGGATAAATTATGTGAAATGTACTATAAGTAGGTAGGTAGGTACTTTAATTTTCATCGTAAATAATTATTTAATTATAATTAAATTAAAATAAATATAATAATTTAGGCAATGATTTCCATTATTATCGAATATAGGAGTAATTACGGAGAAGAAAAACAGATAATTGATGGAAAATGTTTAATTAGTTGTGACGAGAAGTCTCTTTAATTGTTTGTTACATTTTCTATTTCAGACTGTTTGATAAACGGAATTCTAGTGAACTACAAATGACATTTCTTAGAAAATTTTCTTATAAATTACTAAAGATAATATTTATTTTGTTGACTTTTAAAGAAAACTTGACTTGTAAAGAAATAGATGAAAATATTGTAAGAAAAGGGGTCTTCGACTTTTTCTATATTGTCTTCTATAATTCGTATGGATCATGCCACTAATCTTCAATAGGAAAAGTGAAATTTTAACAGAATTGGACCTTTTTATAGGTTTAATAGGTAAAATGTAGATATCAAGAAAAAATGTCACGCCAAAATAATGCTTGTAAGCAAATTATTGTTGTGTGAAGGAAACACACCGGAATAAAATTTTCTAGCTAAAAGTAGTACATGTCACAACTAATAGTTGCTGTGTAATACACAGTGTGTATTGCATATCAAGTAGTAATATACAGAAAAACTGATTAATTTTTCCACTTAATTATCTATAGACATTTTCTCCTCTACTAGTGTTGGAATTATTAAGATTTTGCTACAAAGAAATAAAGCGTATATGCAGTTATGTAGAATTTCTGAATAAAACGACTCAATTTACAGAAAAAAACTGACACTCGGTTGAAAAGCGGAGCATTTTCTACCCACTAGAATACTTCATAATCTAATTGGTGCGTGTGAAGTGGGACACTTCCCTCGTGAGACTTTTTTATTACGCGCCAAAAATTAAATAGTTATATAGGCATAAACTCACAATCCCTCCTGGTATCTTAAAGAAATGTATCTGGACATGGACCCTTAAAATCGTTTGATATACCCTCAAGTGCTCCATAGATCACAAGGTTAAAAACCCCTTATTTCAGACAAGAAGATAAAATATGCACTGATCAAATAATCTTCTTTTGATTGAAGAAAACGAGACAAAACGAGACTCACTGGGACTTGAAGGTAATTATTTCAAGATCTTCTCATTTCATTGATGAAAATTAAACGTTGTTGGTATCGTTTAAGGTTGTTTGGCTAGCATACGTCGTTGGAATGAGGATTTCAAACATAAACTTTATTAGTTTATAATAAATCCGCCCCTGACTTTGATTGCATCTAAACAATACACTTTCTACATTCACATCTGGCATCTGTGAATAAGTATTTGAATTTTCCCCAAAAAACTCCAACAAGTTTCGTGTTTTTTTTTTATTAGCTCAACGATTAACACATTATAATCTGGCACTTATAAGTGCCACAAAAATTGATCTTGACGCCCTGTAGCCTAATAATATAATTGCAATGAAATTGTGGGTAGTCGGCCCCCTTCATTATTATAAACGATAACGTAGATACGTTAATAATATCATTTGTTCAAATTTTTAAATATAGATAATGCGATTTTAATGAGTCATCATGGAATTTTTTTATCTGTATTATCACAGGCAAGCCCCTATCAAATCGAGCCTTATCACCGAATTTATAAAATTAAAAAACAAAAAAGCAGTAAACACGCGTCTGTCAAAGTTACCCGTCGAATATTCGAGGATATTTCAATAAAACTTAACGCAAAACGCGGTGCCTATGGATTGTTTCTAGATAAACACTGTTAGTCATTTGTTTAATTTTCTAGTAATTACGACTCAATAAATCTAATTTTTAACAAACTAAAATACAACTTTTACGGAAAAATATCACAAAATTATACAAATCGGAGGCAAGAAATTGTAGATAGTAGTACTCACCGTCACGCCGCACATATTGAAATCTTCATATTCGGCAATATTTCTTTCAGAGTTCAACAGGAAGTAATCACTCGCGTAAACAAAACTATTTTACATTAAAATTCAATAAAATACGAATTATCGGGAAAAAATCGCGAATTTTATTGTGACGCACTTTTTTTGACCACGACGACTACTGTTTAACAAACGACTAACACCAGTAAAGAGCAAAAGTGCACCCTGGGAGTTCCATAGCCGACTATTCATTCATACAATAATTATTTAATTTAAAGCGCTTTATTTAAATCGGAAATAAGTCAGTAATTAATAAGTCATTACTTTTACAATATTTCTTAGAAGTGTTGTTTAATTAATTCGATAATTGAATTGTAAGTTAATTGGAAAATTGTTAAAAACAATTGATAAGTGATGGCCTTTTGTTTCTGGACAGGTTTAGATTTCATGGCTAATGTGATTGCATAAAGGTGATGTGATTTGAATAATTGTGATAATTTATTGTGGCAATACGGACAAAATAATTAATCCAGGGTTGGACTTGGATTTTTGTGTTCCAATTAGAATTACACTATTCAGGAACCCTCTTGAATTATTCTTATCTTTAGATTAGTATAATTAATCATCACACATTGCCTTTGAGTCATACGCTGCGTAGAGTCATATACAGGAGTGGCACATCAACTAGATAAAAACTTGCAAGGAAACATGTATAAATAGTCTCGCCTGCTTTTTTATTTAATCTGTGACTATTCATAACAATCTAAGAAGAATTTTTGCTGTAAAGCTACATCTCCTTATAGCACTCTTCTATGCTCTCCATTTACACGATCTGCCTCTGGTTATTATTGATTTTTTGCTGCAATAGATTTGACATATTGGACAAGGTACACAGTGCCTTCTAATCTGCCTATTTCATTCGCCATCACTGTATAC
The DNA here is from genome assembly GCA_021725515.1 of Epicauta chinensis. Lineage (NCBI taxonomy): Eukaryota > Metazoa > Arthropoda > Insecta > Coleoptera > Meloidae > Epicauta > Epicauta chinensis. The sequence goes on from JAEDXX010000134.1 coordinate 138,126, forward strand.
TCAAGCCGGGTGTTCAAAGAACACCAACACTGTGCAAATTTTTTTTACAATTGCTTGCAACCACTTCGTCACTTTCTTTCTTGGCATTGTTTCTTAAAACTCATTGAGCAGTTAACGGTGAATTCCCACTGGATTTTATGACAGAATTTTTGTAGCTGTCGCTCTGTCCATTGCTCCACAATTGGTGGAAGGGGGTATGTCCGTTTGGGGAGGCATGTATTCTTTTGGGTAAGATTTCACGAACCTCCCGAAGTTCCAGGAAAGTTGGGAATAGCAGAAAATTGAAGATGATTTAGGATTTCTATAATTTCTTCAAAACCAAAATACTGAAAACTTCGACAAATCTGGATTCGGAGCTGTTTTCACACAGGAACATTGGGTGCTTCATTCTGCCCCTTTTTCCACAATATCATTTCAAAGTTTTCACATTGAAAGGTAACGAGTTTGAACGGGCACAAGTCTTGGAATAATATACAGTGATGGCGAAGGAAACTGGAAGGAAAAATTTAGGACCATTTTGCTACAAGAATCAGTGGCGTCCCCATGTTACAATTATTAGATACTAATTTAATTACACTTCAAATTTGACTTGGGGAGTATTTGGCGCCCCTCTATGGCTGGCGCCCGGGTCATGGTAGACCCTCTTGCACCCCCCTCGCTCATCATCAGAGTCATCTTTAAATTCTTATTCTTGCCTTTTAATTTTATGATTGAAAAATGTACAGACATGCAGAAAACTGTAAACATATGCACCAATAATGTGTTAGACGAGGAGAGACTATTTCATTGTTTGACAACACTGTATACATACAAGTATGGCATCTCACCTAAGCTTGTAAAACATTAAAGAATACAAGAGTGTGAGTCTCTTGGCGATGGCGCCTGTTTCGTTTGCCCTCCCTGTACAAAACGTGTCTATTATGATGTAATATTTATTACGATTACACACTGTTTTAAAATATTCTAATTTTTCACGTGTTAACCGGTAATTTAAAATGAACGAACAAATTTCCATAAGCAAAAACCAAATTTCCATTTTCTTCTATCTAATTACGTAGACAAGTTAATATAGAAACCGTGACTGGAAATAAATTACCTTTGATCACAACTAATTATTATTAAAATTTTGCGTGGGCACTTTCCACAAACGCCATATCACACAGGTATATATACATTGTTGTTATTAATTTATACAATTTTCTACCATATTTGTGGATATATCTGAAACCTACTCTATTTCAATTCAACATCACAGCGGAAAGACAATAAAAATTATTTAAATTATTATCAGTCATAGAATTCTCCACGGGCTATAAATCTTGTAAAATTGTTAAATAAATCGTAGAAAAATCATTGCAACAATCGACTACTACCACATACGGAGGTTACACTGTAACAATTGTAAAATAATTAGAAAGTGGCTACTGTATTGTTATCAGCCGTACGTACACAATAGCCATTATTCTTGTTATCGCCGGCAATAAATGGAATTGACCCGATTTTTACAATCGACAAAAAGAAAGCATAGCAAATGACTTTATCGTACGCTCAATAAATGGAAGAATCGTACAAAAACCACACAATAACTTTGTGAAATATGATGGCCAATAAACCACCCAGATTTCTAATTGTTGCGGTTTTGTTTGAACGAAAAAAAAAACACAAACGATTTCTCTACGATTTTTGTGGAAAATCCAACATTTCAACGCCACCTATCGATTGAACATCATTCAATTATCGTTGTTTTGTTTTCGAGATAAAAAAAAAAATGGGGAAAAACAAATGCCAGAAATTTGATATTGTCTCGATTAAAATTGTTATTTTTATTATAAAATATTATCAATAGTTGTCTAGATAATTTGTTATTCATTTATTCGATAATAAAATAAAACATATATACATTTATATAAAATATATAAGATGATCATATCTTATATGTTGGGAAGATTAAGTTACCTACTTAAGTGGTCCAAATAAAATAAATCATTCGGATGTTGAGCTAATTGAATTCGCCAAACTGGAAATAACAACTTTGAATATTATTAAATGGATCCGGTTGCAGGAGTAATAAAAATTTTCGCATAGTATCTTTGAGAGTGCAGCTTTAGACGGTTTTTGTTTTCGGCACGTAAACTACCAAGTATACTTGGCGCGCTGACTTAAAAGATCGGTTTTGCAAGTCTCGTTTGCCCCCCAATCGTGGATGTTTAATTCGACATTTAGTGGAATTTTACATGCATCTAAGCACTGTACATTAACACTAACAGTCTCTACACTTCACTACACTGATGCTCCGACTTCTGTACAGATGAACAGTTTCATCAACTCCAAGTGATTTGTGGGGCTGAAAACATGCAAAAAGGCTCGATAATCGGCGATATGTTTTGGAAGAAATGCAGATTTTTGAGGTCTAAACCTTTGAAAGCTGTAAACATCGAGCTGAGTGAGGTTTGCAAATCTGAAAGGGTATTAATTTTGACGCCGGGCGAATTTGACGCCAAATGTGAACGCACACTTAATAAAAGAGCTTCTAGTTACATTTAAATTAAATGAAAAGATAATTAATTCGTCGGGCGTCTGAACATAGCTTTAGCTACTACATCAATTGGAATAAAGCAAACGTTTTTATTTAATTTTGAAGACAAAATGTGAAGATATCTTAAGATTAGATGATTTATCACGTTTTCGTTGCCTTTAAAACCTTGAAACTCTCTGGAAGTGATACAATCCAGAATTCAGAAGTGCTAAGAGTTCAGGTGCAACAAAAACGAGCCGATTTTGACGCCGAGCGAATTTCATGCCAAATGTGAACGCACACTTAATAACAGTTAAATATAATGAAGCGTTAACAAATTCGACGAGCATCGGAACATGCTTTTAGCTACTACTTCAATTGGAATAAATTTTGAAGACAAAATGTGAAGGTGCCTTAACGTAGGTGATATAATGCGTTTTTATTGCCCCGAAAGTCTTGAAACTCTCTGCAAGTGAAAGGATAACGAACCGATTTTGACGCCGAGCGAATTTGATGCCAAATGTGAACGTACACTTAATAAAAGTTAAATTAGTCAAAAAAAAATATAATGAAGCGTTAACGAATTCGTCGAGCCTCTGAACGTAGCTTTAGCTGCTACATCAACGGGCACAAACGAACGTTTTCATTTAATTTTGAAGCCAAAATGTGGAGGTGTCTTAAGGTGCAAGTTTTACTGCGCTTTTGTTGCACAGAAAGCCTTGAAAGTCTTGAAAATCGCCAGGCAACTTAGCAAAGGATTCTAGTCTATGGATATTTTGAAAAGTCACAACTAATTTGCAGAGAAATTTGCATTTCTTCAAATTGATGACATCCTGCGAAGTAATTGGCGTAGTTTCCAAAGAAAACGGTGCTAAGGCTACGATCTTTTGGAACTGAGCCGCCTAAATCCTCCCATTTCTACTCTATCTTTATTGTAGACAGGAACGAACTGGCTATAGGGGTGATGGCCTATATGGGGCTCTGATTTCGTTTCTTAAGGGTTTTATTTTAGAATCTCAGTCCCTCCATACTTACCCATCTTTGTAGTAAATTTCCAGCGACTTGTGCGTCTTCCCTTGGCTATTACTCGAATAGAATTGTGCAATTATACAGTCTCTAGGGGCTTGTGAAGGCACCTTAAGCCAGTAAGTTTTATTGACAAGGAACTCTAAAAATGTATCGACCTCGCGCCAGGCCGAGACGAGAGTTGACGCAGATCCCTTTTCGGATGTCAATCAAAGAAGAAGCGTTGCAATGCATAGGCGTCCGTCAAGGGAATTAGTTAACAATACGGACCGTAAATAAAACTCATAACAAAGCTTGCAATAACTTATTTTTACTGTGTGCATCGAGAGGCTTCTGTCCGTGTTGATTTTATTAAATGCCATTTACATAAAACCACCTGTACGCCCCTGGATTGAAGGTGGTTCTTTAACAACAACAATTCTAAGGCGCGAGGGCAGTAAAATATGTCAGAATTAAGCAATTGATCAAGCACCACGTGTTGAGAACCACTGTTTTAAGCTTATCAATTCTTAGGCCACTCCAAAATTTTGATTTATTACCTTTCGAGCCTAAAAAGTTGGAAATTGTGGAAAATTACGTGTGTTGAGATTAATCAACAGTATGCAACGTAAACCTACGCGCACACAGCCTAAGTAAATTACAAAATGCAAATTCTATAATGATTCCAATCTGTTTTATAAACCGCCCCCACGAAAACAAAACTCAAAAACACTTAATAACATAAATTTCTATACCTTTCTTCAAAAATCATAATAATAATGATAATAATAATAATAATTGAGATGGAAAAAAAATGTTGTCGTAAAAATTATGATAAACGACCTGACTACATGTTCATGTCTCTTTTAAATCAATCTGTCCACATTTTATACACACGAAACATAACACATAATAGACGTGCCGAAGACACCGCCCGGAATCATCCCAAAAAATAATGTTTGAATTTCCTAATAAATCAGCAGGTGACAATAGAAACGATATTTGACATTTTTTTGTCCGTCAACCACCACTCACCCGATCTCCTATATACCGTAAGATGTCGTGACTATCACACCCTAGCGCCCTATTGTCCGGCCGCCCACTGCACGCCTATGCTCCTCAACGTTCATTCAACAACGGAAATTTCGTTGATTTTTCCAATCTTAACACAAACAACAAAAATAACAAAACAACAGTGGCGACTCGTTTCCCATTATTATTTACATATAACTATTTAAAAGTCATGGTTATTACGCCGCCGATGTCACGAAATGTTAATCAGAAACACGACAGTTGTTGTTGTTGTGGAAATTAATTTAATACAGGTAGTTGTGGCCGTTTATTTTGTAATTATTTATAATGATCATCCCATCCCGGATAGGTCATGGGGGCTTGTTGTGTTATTAAAAGGGTGCGGGAGTGAAGGCACACAATCCAATAAAATGTCACTACACCACATCCTTGACCTTATCAAACCACCATTACAGGTCGTTCCGCAATAAAAGTGCAATATTTTTTTTCATCGGCTGATTATCGACTGTTGTGTGTATATTGATTTCGTGTTGTTTAAGATGCGGAAGAGTCAAGTTACGAAACCCGACATTCTCTAATTCACTCCTCGATCGTGTCCTGATCGTTCCCTTCAGGCCCAACAGTCAGTCAGTCCATCTCTCTCACAGCCACGACACGACTCATTGTCTTCACGTTGGAATATTCGTGAAATCGGCGGCAATATCTGGCCGCCCCCTAACATCACGAGTACAGATCAGTTCCGCATTTTCGGCTAATTTCACGTTACGTTGATGATGATCATGATGATAGTAGATGATGGGCAGATGATCAGTGGTACGTACACCTTGAGGGTCTCCCCGAAACCACCGCCAGCTCTGTTCCAATTCCCATCCGAGTACTGGTCACGAATCGACCTCTTATGCCACTCTAAAGTCGCATTGTTCTCGGTGTGTGTCGGCGATAAGTGGCGATAGGGCGTCGGGATGCTCGATCCAGCCGCCGGCGCCACACACACACACACTTTTCTAACGAATCTATTTTTGGTAGGTATATTGAATCGGTGGAAAAACGGAGAGAAGAGAAAGCGCGCGGGTGTGAGAATCTAGCATGCGCCCGGTTCACAACAACAGTGCTGCCGCCCGGAGGCGATCCGATCACTCATCCTCGCCCCATTCATATCCGAGCCGATTCACCAGCTTTCTTCGGCTTGTAGGAAATTCGAAAATCAGGAAGATTACATGAATCACACGGATGAGATGTTTGTCTCCCACGAGACATACCCAACCCAGTTCACATCGATCGATTTACAACAACTAAAACGCTTTTATAAAATCGATCAATTCGCTCGATTTATTAAAAACAGTTTATTATTATTGGAGTTTGTTGAGTGTTTTTATGAAAATTACATCGTGTCTAACCACAGGAAAAACAGCCTTGTTGTTGTTTCACGATATTTAACAACAACAACACAAAAACGATAACGGTGAAAGCTGTAATTCTAACCGGAGCTACTGTACGGCCCCCTTGCATGTTCCCCGCGATAAGTACTGTACGCCCCAGGATACGAGCCGGTAATTTCCGTATACGTCAAATCGGTGGGAAAACTTAACACAAAAACGATTGTATGTAGATTTTTAAAAAAAAAAAACTCTTTAATTCATCATCAAAATAAAGCTCTAATAAATATCGTTTACAAAAATCAACTTAAAATTAATTGCGTAAATTACTAAGCTGTCTCTCTCTTTCGACTGATGTAGTTTTTGCTTTAAACAAAAACTACTCAGCCACAATGGAATTAAGCGACATTCATAACTGTACAAATTATGAAATAATAAATTTAAGTAATTGCACTCAATTGCTAAGCCCTAATTTAAGTACAATTTTGTTGTAATTTTTAGACTAGAAACAGTCTGATTTTCCAAGAAAATTGTAATATTAATTAATTAATTAATAAAAAAAAAATTAATAGTATATACAACATGCAATAACATTACTGTTGTAATTAATTAATTAAATTAAATTAAATTAAATATATAGATAAATACTGTAATTATAGGATTAATAATGATTATACGGTTAATTTTAGCATCTGGAATAACAACTGTAGGCGGGGGCGGTCGGGTAATGTATTGTCCTGCAATTTAAAAAAAAAACACACACACAATTATCAAGTGTCGTCAATGTAGCGACTCATCAACCAATAAATTTTAAGATTTATTGGTTGATGTTGAGCTACTAGTGATAATGAAGAGGAAGCGTTAGTCAGCCCCGAAATCGTGTGTTAAACAAAGACCTTACATTGCAATTTGAAAGAAGACAGGGCCGGAGTGTGCCCAGAGTGTTTGTGTTTTCTGTCAGGTGCCCTTTACCGCCATATGCACTGATTACATCTAGAAACCATCAAAAATTGTTTATTATCAAACAAAACAAAAAATTATTTACAATCAATAATAATAAATGATAATAATTCTATTCTTTTACGGTTGTTGTTGTTATTGTTGTTGTCGTCCGCGATGATGGCTCTTTATTTATCGTTTAGTAATAAAGCCGATTTGTGACGGTCTGTCGCTCTCTCTATACAACACGTATAAACGATTTATTTGGCAAAATGCAACAGTTTTAATATTCTGTAACGAATCGCCAGACACGGTGTTTGGTGACAAAGAAGCGGTCGCGGTTCATCTTTGCACGATCTTTGTTCGAATCGACACAAAGAGAGAGAGATAGATAGAGAACGACAGAATGGTCGGGGACACGTTGAAATTTGGAAATGAAAGTGAAAACGCCCACAATTGTGAAAACGTGTGGGCTGCACGGTGTCTTGAAATCGTAATTTTTGTCGAATTTTTATTCGAAATGTCGACGAAATCCGACCTTGTCTGTTGTTCGACAAAAATGCTGTAACCTTCATGAATCGTTTAAATATAAGTTGCCGTCATCATGACTGACATATTTAAACACCGAAAAAAAATTAATAAATAATAATAATAATAATAATGAAGAGTTAAAACAATACAACAACACCAAAAGAGAATAGAGTTATTGAAGAAGATTTAACGAGAAATTTGTTTGTTTTATGATAAAAAAAAAACCGTGTGTGTATATACCTATTTTAAAACGATAATAATAGAAGATAAAAAAAATAGTGTGTAAAAAAAAATGGTGAATAAGTTTACCTGTGCTGTTTGAGGTTGTCTTGACGTTTGAAGCCCCGGCCGCACACTTCACAGCTAAATGTTAATTCTGGACTTTTGTGTGTACGTTCATGGATCATTAAATTATAAGACTTTGTAAATTTCCGTTGACAATATTTACAAACGAATTCGTACTTGGGGCGCATTTTTCTACGGAACTCGCGCCCACTAACGTCGTTCTCGATCTGTATTATCGCAAACATCGTGCCGTGATTCTTATCTGGGATACCTGGCGTTAGTCAGCCCGGAGATGATGTGGATGAGTTAATCTCTCGCGATTTATCCGTACAATTATTATTCTCAACGATGATGATGATGATGATGATGTTTGATGATAGTGAAGGGAATTTTTAACACTTAATTCCTGCAAACACACAATTCATTAATTCGCTATTTTTTTTTTAATTTATTATTATTTTTGTTAAATATCCGAAATTGGTATATTGAAACAATCGCGTTAACGTTATTACTGAGAATGTTCATGTTACAGATCGGGAGCCTCTTCTAGTGGCCGGCGATCCGGGGGCTCTCTTCGCTCAGTGAAAGGCCTCATTGGCTTTCCCTCCTGCCGCCTGTTTGTACAACTCTTCCTACCGCTACCTATAACGTGACCCCGCGAATCGGGCACCCACAACACCAACACCGGCTCGGTTGCGAAACGTGCCGGAAATTTCACGAAATCCCCACAAACACACCGGAAATCGCCACGGTTCCGGTTCGTTCCGGAATTGTCGGGATATTGTGGACGAATAGATGCGATTGTCGGGTTGCACGCTATATTGTTTAAACAATCACAAAACGTCTAAAACAAACTATCCGACACTCCTCTACGATTAGTTTTTTTCTGAAAAAAAAACAGCGATGTTTTGCAACAATTCCTGCTGGTGCAGCTAATATTTAAGTGAATATTGGCGTGTAATTGCCAACGACCTGTCTGTTAAATAATTTATGGAAAATTCGAGCGGCCACGGGGGCGTTAATACAAATGAATCAATTGTTAATTTATTGTGGTGAAAAACCGTAACAATTTTCTAATTAAAAATTCCAACAATCCAAGACTGGAAGCCTAACATTTACCGACGGATTAGAAATAAACAATTTCACACTACATTAATTTGAATTATACGGTTTTCCAAGCGATTATCGTCGAACACAATTTTGCGGGAATTCGCGCCAATTCCACACCAATAATCTAGCCCGCATTTTGGACATGAACCAATTGCGCTGCGGCCGCCAAAATTGGCGCAAATTCCACCAATAGCCTGACGCGCTCTTTTGAAACGAACCAATCGTGATTCGGCGCGAAACTACCAACCAATCACCGCCCGACTTGTAATTAGGCGATCACTATCTGACCAATCGGCTGTTTGTTTGGGAGAATGGTTGAAATAGACGGCGGCTTTCGATTGGTTGTTCATAAATCGATTTGTGTGGAACAATATGTTGTGGTGTCGAGTTTGAATGAACAATAAAATCGATCAAAAGAAAGAATGTGTCAAAAGGAATGACAACAATTACTTTATGTTAATAAGTCGATGACTTGCAATATTTCCGAATGGGTGAAAGATGACATTTTATAAAAATGATCTGTTCTGGATAAAATTTTCGAAAGGGAATATCAAAGAAGGCGGTGTTGACTGGTTATTGTTATAGGAAAAAGGCTCTGCTCTTTATGTTGATGACGATGATGATGGACGATTCATTTATGATAAATTATGTTGAAATTCTCTACGAATCGATCTATCTCTGTTTAATCTTGGTTTTGTTTTTTTTTTCTTGTTGATTTATTTGGGAAATTTGAAAACTAATCGAAATTCCCCCGAATCTCTTATCAGATAAGACCGTGTTTGTTCCCGGATATTATGAATCGATAAAATGAATCATCCCATCCGGGAATGGTGCAATAATTGTGAATTATCGGCAATAAATTTAGCCCTCATCCGATTATTTTTTTTTTGTCGTTGTAGGTATTAACAAAAAGATGTGAGCAACAAGATGCAGGTATGGTAGATATATAAAGAATGATGGTAGACAATGGTGAATATCAATGGGCTCCAACAATGAAGGGCGGTTACAGAGCCGTATTAGCATAAATACACGTTACATTGTACGGTGACATTCAGTGAAGACAAGACAACATACACACAATCTAAAAAAAAATCGAGAAAAAACCAAAGGGTGCGTCTTTTAATACCATACAACCTCCCATCATTACAATCATCACCATCTAGAAACAATAGCGACAGTTATTTGTTGTTTTTTTTACAAATGTTTTGCAAAATAACAACAACTTTAAGGCGTGACAATTAGATTGATTTCTATTCGTGTCTCATTTTTTTCGTTGTTGTTTGATTCACGAAAACAATTCAACAAATTATCCAATCATAATAGGTGTGTTATTTGGATCAATACGTACGACCAGTAGCACAATTGCTTGTCGTGTAGTGGGGGTTTTTCGTGTTAATTTAATTGGTCTAAACAGTACCCAGTAGCGATCGCGATTACTACCAACTACCCATATACCCAATAAAACAACTCATATTATCCCCCCCTTTGTATATACGAACATATACACGCTCACACATAGACACACACACACACACACACCGATGAAAGTTTTGTTGGTTGGTTGGTTCGGTTCAACATTTTATATTATGACCAGTAGCGAAACAGCAGGGTGTCGTGTAAGACCGGTAGTTATATGGAGCGCGAGGCTGGTGTTTATATACATATGTATATGATTATGTACGTGTGGCTGTCTCGCTTGCACTTGTGCGGTTTTAGCGGGGAAGGCATGGTTTGTCCTTCTGGAAAATTTCCATTAATTGTTTGGATTAATTGTAGAAATCGAAAATATGCACAATTATAGTCGAAATTGTCTCAAAATTATGAGGATTTTTCCCGAAAGATACGTGTCAAGTCCGGTAGGGACAGCCTGTATATCTCTAGTTTTTCTTCTCAGGCATTATTTGGTTTCTTAAGAATTTTTAACATTTTTTTTTGCAATTTTCACCTTCTAGACAAATCATTTTAAACGTGGTACGTTTTTGTAAATTTCGCCTACTAAATGCCACCTTTTTCTGGAAAGTGCGGCTTAATTGCAAAGCTGGATGACGACAGAAAATTGGAAAAATTTGGAGATTTGATGCAGAGAAAAATCATTGACGCCTACAAATTTTTGAATATTTATTACATTTCCAAAAAATGTGGATTTGTGTCAGATCAACCAACTTATAACAGTGCCAAATGTCAAAAAAGCTTAGTTTCTCCTTTGTGTTACAATTTGGCACCCAGTTGGGCCCCATTTTGCTGATTTTGTCGGAGTAAATCAGTCACTCTCAAACGGATTTGGATTGTTACACATTTCTTTGACAAACTGGGAGCCTTAGGGCCAAGAGGGGAACACATTTTTTGAGGGAATCTAGTCTTTTGTCCAAATATTGAATGCAGGCCAAAATTCTATAGCTTTTCTAAAAAAAACATGTCAATTTTTTTGTATAAAGTCCAATTTTGTGATAATTCAAAGAATGCACAAGTTTCAGTCGGATTATTCATGAGTTTTCAAAATAAACTGAGCACTAACAGAAATTTGAATTTTTACTCAAAAAATGGGAAATTTTTCGATCAGGTGCACATTTCTGGAAGAAAAACAATCAATTATTTGCACTGAAAACCAAGAAATTTTGCGCAAGTTTTTGTATGCTCTTCTGGATTTTCTAAATTTCAAAAAGAGCACAAATTTTGCTAAAGCATTGATGCAATTTAGAAAAGCTTCAATTTTACTAAAACAGTAAAATAAGCAATACAATAGGATAATTTCAGATTTTTTCCCAAAACAACTGTCTGGAAATTATGCTCAGAAATTGCTAAAAGAAACGGCTATTTTTATGAAGACACTAATTTTGACCAAATCGCAAAAGCAAAGCTCCATTTCTGCGGTGGTACAGAAAATGTTTTCTCCAAAGATTAAGAACAATTTTCCTGAGCGTTTGCTTCTAAAAAATCTTTATTTTTTGCTCGAAAAATATAAAATCTGATGACGAAATTTGTAAAAAATGTGGAAAACCTAACAAGTTCCAGAAAAATCTGAATGTTTTTGTAATAAATTTTCACTATCTCCTGATTTTTGCAAATTCTCAGTAAAACGCTGAGTGTTCAAAATATTTTGGATTTGTCCACATTTTGGGACTTTTTCGTGGCTTTATTTTTAAATATTTAGACTCAAGAGTTAATTTCCTGAAAATTTAACCTAGCGACAGATCCAAAACGTAAAACTGCATATTTTGTTTTTTCAGGAAAATTTTCATAGTCCAAAAAATAAGCCCCGTTTAAGAATTTTTTTGAATTAATTGTACCTGTTAGCTCCTAAAGCACAGAAAAAGAAAACAGAAAAAAACTGAGGAATTTTCAGGAGAAGAACGCAACTTAGAAGCGTTGTGAAAACAGCTTGAACATCTTTGAAAAACTAGAATTTAACAGTTTTTTTCAGAGATTCTTCGCAATTTCGTCAATTTACAAAAATTCTCTTCATTTTAGGATCAGTACGTATATCAAAGAAAAACAAATCATAGAAAAACTGCACGATTCGAATTTTCAATAAATTTCCAATTCAGTTCGTTTTTCCGAAAATTTTCCACATTTTTCGCTCGAGATAACAATGGAAATCTTCAACAAACGCAATTTACACCTATTTCCGTGACAGCCTGTATATCTCTTCAAAAACAACTTCTACATCAATTTGGAACGATTCTACTGCATTAATTGCCGTAATTTAGACACGCTGTATAGCCAAACTGTGCGTTGTTGTCTGACTTAAGTAAGTTTTGACTTTTTTTGATATTTTAGTCCGATTTTTTCCATTAAAACACAAATCTAACAACTAAAGACTCGTAATTTTCTTAAACAGACGCAGTTTGTAGATATTTCCGAGACAGCCTGTATATTCTATTGTGAACTATGGAAAATGCCGGAACATTCTGTATATTTTAGAGCGAATTTCTGGAATATACTCGAATAATCACCATTCAAAATCTGTTTTGCAAATCAACTTAATTAGAAAACATATAATTAAACCTGACCGAAAAACGAACCGTACATCATCCTTGAACATGTTAAGACAGGCCATCACGAAACCACCCACAATTTCCACGTTTACTTTTCAAAAAACGTCGGACTTACTTTTATACAACAACAAAAACGTAAATAATAAACAAGCAATAATGAATAACAGACGACAGGTAGAAAACCAGTTGAAAGTAAAACTTATAAATAAACCGCAATATTTCCCAAAGAGCCCCACTCTCTTTCATCTTTTTATATTCCACACATATACCTGATGAAAGCCGAGCGTAAACTAGTAGCAAAGTAGGCGTAGCACGGTAGCACACTTGATTGTCGCCCGTTACCCCAGGCAACTGCGATTATCAACGCTCTCATTGTTTTTTTGTATACCAAATTTCGGATTATTATAAATAAAGAAAATATGATATTAAAATGTACTTACAGTGTTTTGTTAGAAACAAAGCAACTCATCGATGTCTTGATTTAATAATAATTTGATGATTGTCGAGAATTAATTTGTTTTTTCTTTCTGGTGGTGGTTTTTTCGAGTGTGGAACTGGTCGACTGGCTTTCAGGAGTTTTAGTTCGTCTCTGAAAGTTTTGCTGCTTCTGTACCAAACTAGAGATGGTAGCCCAATGATCCTAGCAGTAGTGTGTAGCTCAGGGCTCCCTCGCGTCCCCCTATGCCCCTCCGTCACTACATTACTAAGTCCAACCTACCAATCTATATACCTTATATTATATTAACATAAGGTTTATAATATATAGAAATATGTAGAAACCAGAAGTCAATGTTGTGCCGTATAATAATCAACCTTATCCACACTACATATAACGATTAATATTATATACAAGTCGCTATATATATAGATAGATATAATATGAATGAATGAACGGACGATATAGGGCCCATATGTATATAAAATGATGATGATGATGGTGATGATGAAAACGACGACTTGATTGAGTTTTTAAAAAATGAAACGATTCGTAGTTGTTACCAAAGAAAACTCGATTTTTGTTGGCACAAAAATCTGTTAATAAATTCCATAATAATCGGCCTACTAGATAGCTACTAGTTTACGGTTTAATTAAAAATTATCGACAATAATTGGAATAAATTTCAATAAATTTCATTGGAGAAAACAAGCGAATTACGTAGGCTTATTATTTATCTATCATATTTTTTTTTTGTGTGCCTATATCTAATTTATTTTTTATGTTATTTATTGTATTGTTGAGTATATAAATTTCTCATATCTATATGTATATAATTCGATGTGAAATTGAATTTATAACTCATCCATAAATCAGTTGTTACTTCTTTTTAATTGATGTTTTGGATATTTATATGTGAATGGATTCTATTTTATTATTATTATTTATTTTTTTTGTATATAGATAGGTGTTTTGGTGTTTGCTTTGATTTATTATGGTTTGAAATATTTTTCGCTTATTATATCAAGTCGTCTATGGGATTATTGTTGTAAACAAAATAGAAATTGAGTAGGCGTTGTGTTTTTTTTTAATAATTATTCTGTGCTATAATGATTGTAAAATAGTAATTTTGTGTTAATTTAAAGTATATTTTAATGTTTATTAGTGTTAATAAACGGTTAGTTTTTATTAAGGAAATCTGTAATGGTAACGGTAACGTTAATGTTGAATTAATGTTCAAAGAGTTGCCGTTTATGGTCATTATTGGTTTGATGATGGACTAGGATATGGGTCTGTGGGACTTAGAAACGTTTTGAAAGCTATCGGAAAGATTCATAAATTATTATCTGAGAAGTGTTAAGTTAACTTAACAGATTCGGCGTACTTGTTAATCCGACTTAACAACGGAGTGGAGTGGAAAATAGGCTGGTTTTTTGATGCCATAACAGGCAGAAAAAGCGAAGATTTACCACTTTTTTTTATGCAAAGAAATGAGTTTATTTGATGTCTTTTTGACAATTTTTGAACTTTTTGCAAAGCTATCGGGAAGATTTATAAATTATGATCTGAGAAATGTTATCCAGTTTGGCGTATTCAGCTCAACAACCGCCTGAAGTGGATGAATCGGTTTGTTTTTGGGTGCAATCATTCCTTTATAACGGACAAAAAAAGCGAAGATTTGATACTTTTGTTGATGGAAAGCAAACAGGTTTTTAATGTCCTTTTGATTCCCCAAATGTTTCCCAAAATTTGCCCCTTGCGCTGGTATTTCGTCCTGATCTTAGTTTTAGTGTTGAGATTTTCCGGTGACTTTTGGAAATTTTGCAAAGCTATCGGACAGATTTAGAAATTATTATCTGAGAAAAAATCGGTTTGTTTTTGGACGCAATCATTCCCTTAGAACATAGAGAAAATGCAAAGATTTGATACCTACTTTTGTTGATCGAAAGCAATCAGTTTTTTGATGACCTTTTGATTTCCCAAAAAATGTTAGCCAGAATTTGCTAACTGCACTAGTATTTTGGGCTGGTAATAAAATTTTCCGGGTGATTTTTGAAAAATAGATTTTTGAAGAATAGATTTAGAGCTTGCTTTACATTTGACTGCAGACTCAGCAGGCTAAGATTCAAAATTTTGCTAAAATCGCCTTTTTATTCCAAGGCTGAGCCTCAGAAACACTGAAAAATAGGTTACCTGAGTGAATTTTTGAGTTATTTAGAGATTGCTCAATATTTGGGCGTTTTCTCGCACTTCTAGAAATTTCTAGTTCAAATTTAATTGAAAAATTAGTAACTTTAGACGTAAAGTTAAGATTTTCTTCGGAACGTTTGCATTGGCTTATCAGACAGCCTGAAAGCTTGGACTCTTTTCCAAAAAATTAGCGAGTCTTGAGTAAAACACAATTTTGACAAGCTACAGAGGATGACAAGTTTCTGCAAACGCTACCATGTCTTTTCCATAGTGATCACATAATTTTACCATGACCTTCGAAGAAATTCGAAAAACCTTCAATTACATCAAAGCTACAGTAAAATTAGCAAGCAAAATCGAACCTTTTACTGTGTAACTGGTGTTAGAAAGTCAAAGAAAAAGCTATTTTTTGAAGAAAATAATTTTGAAGAGTTTGACGTTTCTTGAAATTAAGCTGAAATCATTTAAGCTAGAAGAACACCTGCAAAATTTTCGTTTTTCTTTACATTTATTGCATATGAAAACTGTGGATTGAAATTTACAAAAAATGAAGGGAACTGAACTGAAATCTCAATTCTCCTTCTTCCCAAGGGCTTTTGCCATAGAAGAAGAAAGATTGTCAGAGCAATATCATGGATTAACGCATTCTTAAAAGAGCTCGGGCTTTTTCACATTGATTATGATTTTTCGAAAGTTCAACTTTATGCATATTTAAACCATTTTTGAGTTTTTTGGAGCACTCCAAAATGGACGTGGACTTATTGTTAGTTTCACATTTGATTGAAGATTCAGCTGCCTCAGAAGCCAAGGAGTTTTTGGAAAATATACAACTCTCTTGAAGGAAATACAACCCTCAAGAGATTTAAAGGGACTGATTGGTTAGTTCTCTATTGAAAATTCCACCTGAAACTCCGATTACTGCTACATTCTGTAGATTTTGTGTAAATTCCAAATTCAGGTGGCACCATTGATAAAATGCTAATTGTTCCCAATGTTTCCTAAAATTTTGCATGAAATGCCCCTTTATTGGAACGCTAAATCACAAAAGAATTTCACATCCATTTTGGGCGTTTTTTGGTGTTTCCAGCAGAACAATTAATCATCTCTCTCAAAGAATTTCAACTTGGTTTCGTCTTTATTTGAATTTAGCTTATAGAGCTTAGCTTTAGGCGCAAAATTAAATATTTTTAGGGAATCCATATCAGTTGCCCCTGGTTGTTGGAAAGATTTTACCAATATTTAAGACAGTCCAAAATGTGAGATGTTCCAAAAAAAAAACCAAAAACTGTCGACTGTTTTGAGTGAAGCACAATTTTGGAGCGCTGCAGTTGTTGAAAAATGTTCCCAATAAGGCTCTCGAATGAATTGGATAAAGTTACAATTTCATCGAAATTCTGGTAAAATAAACAACACAATGTGACAATTTGGCGATCTTTAAATAACTTCAGATTTTTGTTGCCTTCTGCGATCTGAACTTGCCACTTTTAGACTCAATTGCAAGAAGATCCTTTTTTTTTTTGAAGAAAAGTGTTCGACGAAATCCAAAATGTAAGGCGGATTTTTCCGAAAGGAAGAGTAGCTTTTGCTCTCAAATTTCGTGCAATTAAGCTGCCAGTGGCGTAGGACAAAACAATTTTTGTAGCCGACATAACTTTTTGTAATTGCATGAAAGAAAAAAAAGCATCCAATTTTCAAAATTTGCGCAAATTTTTACTCACGCTTTCAAATTAGGAAAAATTAACAAAATATCTAGGGACAAAGTTGAGTTCTTCAATGTGTCTATAATATAACATGTTTCTTCAAGATTTCTGCATCAGAGAAGAAAGTTTGTGAGAGACAAAGTAGGTATCTTAAAACAGTTCAGCAGCTTTAGACCCGAAAGAGGACAATTTCTTTCAAAAATTGCAAAAATTTTCATCCCTTTTTAAAGCAAATAGCAAATCCTGGACGCTAAATAGCAATTTCCTCAGTAGCTATGTTGGAAAAAATGGTCAAAACCGTTTTAGAAGGTTCTCGATAGGCAGTTTGTTTCTTCAAAATAGATCGATTTTTGCTGAATTATGAGCAAATGTGGCCAGATCTTCTCCTTTGTCGATTGGGCTAAGATTCTTGGTAGTTTTACGTCTTCTCAAAGAGCCTTTTCTATTCTGTCCATTAAACCGATCTGCTAAAGTTTTAGCTGGACCAACTCAACGCACTGCTAAGCGAAACCTAAACGTTTATTGTCATTATGACCAGAAAAGTAGTGTAAATTTATTGGAGCAGGTGTTGAGCTGACAGCAAATGGTTTAGCCATCAGAATGCTTTTTGACATTTATATCGGTATAAAAAGAATGTCGACTGTAGCCAAGCAAAATGGACCAAATTAGTCACACGTTAACTATGTTATTTACATCATAAACTGAAGCTATGCACCCATCCTATAATTAGAAAGTGCAGATACCTTCACTGTTTCAACAAGGAAATCCAGATGATTCACGGACTATCTCTCGAAATATTTGCCAAGATCTTTAACCTCAGTCAAGACCGATTTGACTCACTGTACACCACGATTTTGCAACGTTCAAGGCAACCGAATCCTCTCAACAGGAGTGGCCAACCTTTTCAATTATTCATCTCCTTTACGTTTATCTGATTACCATGATTAGTACAAGTACAGCAACTCCAAGTCGGTTGACTCGAAATAGACCGACTGTACGTTGGAAAATCGCATTTTATTTCAAAAATTCCAAAATTTCCACCAAATCATCACCGATTTACCTGCACAAGCTGCGCAATTATTAATCGTCCGATTTCGTCTATTTTTTCTAATTATTTAAAACCCAAATTACCCATCTCGAATTGGTTTAATTATCTGTCAAAGATCGCCCAGAACCATGGATTTTTCTATGAGAACCAAACACATCTATCTTCCAACAATTAATCTGTCAAGATTTGTAGTTTACCTATACCGTATTTATTTATTTAGAAATTTTTTTGTATTTTCAAGAAATCAAAACTTATATAGCGTGTTTGTTTGTTTACGGTCAACTCAACTGTTATCAATCATATCCAATGTGTTGTTGATTTCGTTGGAAAATCAACAAATGACTAATTAAATCAATTATGGACAGAATAGATGATTGCTGTTGACTAGAAAAATCGTCTGTCTAACAATAATCAACGATACGCGCAATTCTAAACAAGTTGATTAATCTCCTTCGGCTCACTTCAACTTAAACGCTGTTGATTGGATGACTGATTGTCGGTTCGTTGGGTTGGTACAACTGAAAAATGACGGAACACAAAACGACGAAGCCAACACAAATCCATCTTTGACTAGAAATTATCAAAACGGCTCGCTTTTATCAAAAAGATTTCCATTCAAACGCTCCTCCTCGTCGTCGTCGTATTTCTAAGAACAACAAATCAAATATACAATAAAACGAAATATCATGTCTTTTTCAAAATAGTAATAAATACCTGTCTTATCTCTATTTGCGGTGGTTCGTTGTTATAACCAAATAATAAAAGTCGGCATTTTTCACCGACACACATCGGCAACGGCGGACACAAAAAGCTCGCGCTAGGTACGGCAATGGTGGATACTATCAAGTTTGAACAGTTCTTAGGGCATTCCACGAAACTGCACCCTAAGCCGCTCAAATACTACCTTCAAGCCGTCCCGCTAATCGGCTAGAGTTATGCAAATAACGCAATTTCTCGTTTGTAATTAACAAAAAAAATGTTGTAATGTTTACCTGTTTTGTCGTTGGTGTTTGCATAGAAATCTGCGTGGAAGTTTCAACAAATTCGAGAACCAGGTGAAAAGGTCAATTTGGTGATTAAATTGTTTGGAAAATTGTGTGGAGAAATCGAAAAATTTACATTTAATTATTAGGTTTTTTTTTCTGTATAGTATTTCAAAATTAATTGAAAATCGAGGAGAGTTATTAAAAAATTGCTGCAGGCGGGCCGAAAACAATTTTTCACCCGAAAATCGAATGATTGCGAACGGAAAAGTCCGTCGATTGTTGTGGGAAAATTAAGCAACCGCACTTTCAACGGTTTACGGACAATAAATCGATATCGAAAAAGTGGAAAAGTTGTCCGTTATTTCGAAATAACACAATTGATTGCAGATTTGTTTCCATTCTACGGTCAAAATTGCACTATTTTAAAGAATATATTTCTATATTACGGATAGTTAGTAGAGCTTTTTTCTGGTTCTAAAAGGAATAGTTTCATCAAGCCACAGAAATAAGGTGGGCCGTTATATCGAAAGGATTAGGTTCGCAGTAATTAGAATGGAGAATTTGTCCGGTATATCGGAATAAATTCAAACCCTAACTATATTTGACTGTGCCATAATTACTGCGGACAGTTTCTTACGATTTTTGAACATCAAAGCTCGCACAGACTCGGTTTTGTTGCTCTCTAAAATGTAAAAGTCCTGTTTTTTACAGATTTATGAAAAACTATTACAAAATAGCTGTGATATAGAAAGTAGCACCTCTGCAGCAAAAGAAGCAAATTAATCCGTTATATTGAGACAATCCTTTTGGAAAATCTGAAAGATTTTGCAACAATTTCAAAGAATAATAACGATTTTTTCTATATTACGGACAATAGAAAAATTAAGTTCGTTTATGGATTGTTTTTATCGTCACAACATAAAAAAAAATTGGCAAGGCTTATAAAGGTCGGAATAATGCAATGAATCCGTTAAACTGAGAAAATTCAGTCTTGATACGGTGCAATGAAAGATTTGTCCGTTATTCTGATAGAAAAACCATCAGAGATTGGCCCGTTTTTCATAGATTTAGAGTGAAATAACCCAAGAATTGTGGGTATTTCGTCCGTTATATTGGCATAAATTTAAACTTCAACCATTGTTTTAACGAATGTATGTACGTGTTTCTATATTACGGACAATTAGTAGAGCTTTTGTTTGCTTCCAAGACGAATACTTTTATAGAGTCTTAGAAAAAAAGCTCGTCCGTTATATTGAGAGGTTTATGTTGGTATTAATTAGAAATTATAATTTATAATAGAGAATTTGTCCGGTATATCGGAATATATTTCAACCCTAACTATATTTGACTGTACCACAATTACTGCGGACAGTTTCTTATGATTTTTGAACATCAAAGCTCGCACAGACTCGGTTTTGTTGCTCTCTAAAATGTAAAAGTCCTGTTTTTTACAGATTTATGAAAAACTATTACAAAATTGCTGTGATATAGAAAGTAGCACCTCTGCAGCAAAAGAAGCAAATTAATCCGTTATATTGAGACAATCCTTTTGGAAAATCTGAAAGATTTTGCAACAATTTCAAGGAATCATAACGATTTTTTCTATATTACGGACAATAGACAAATTAAGATCGTTTATGGATTGTTTTTATCGTCACAACATAAAAAAAAATTGGCAAGGCTTATAAAGGTCGGAATAATGCAATGAATCCGTTAAACTGAGATGAAACGGTGCAATGAAAGATTTGTCCGTTATTCTGATAGAAAAACCATCAGAGATTGGCCCGTTTTTCATAGATTTAGAGTGAAATAACCCAAGAATTGTGGGCATTTCGTCCGTTATATTGGCATAAATTTGAACTTCAACCGTTGTTTCAACGAATATGTATGTACGTGTTTCTATATTACGGACAATTAGTAGAGCTTTTTTTGCTTCCAAGACGAATACTTTTATAGAGTCATAGAAAAAAAGCTCGTCCGTTATATTGAGAGGTTTATGTTGGTATTAATTAGAAATTATAATTTATAATAGAGAATTTGTCCGGTATATCGGAATATATTTCAACTCTAACTTTAATCGGCTGTGCCACAATTACTGCGAATAGTTTCTTCTAATTTTTGAACATCAAAGCTCGTACAGACTCGGTTTTGTTGTTCTAAAGTGCAAAAAAATGCTTTAAGAGCTTTGTAGAAGTTCTGTTTTTCCAAATTCATAAAAAACTTGCAAAGGCTTATAAAAGGCGAAGAAACGCAGGGAATCCGTTAAATTGAGAAAATTCAGTCTTGATACGGTATGATGAAAGATTTGATTGTAGAGATTTCGTCCGTTATATTGGAATAAATTTAAACGTCAGCTATATACCTACTTTGATCAAAACTATAAATAATTTGTCCGTTATATAGCAATAAACACAATGACCCTACAATGGGCTTAGTTTTTTTTTACGCTTATTCCTGACCCTGTTCCCTTTGTAGCTAAATTGTGTTGTCAGAATAAGAATGCTGGCAAATCAATTTCTCGCCGAATATCGTCTCATTTGAAGCTGTTTTGCTGTTTCTTTGAAAAATTTTAGTGCCACATTGAAGCCTGATGAATCCTGTAAGCTGAAGCGTTTCTATTTTGAATCTTTTGCGCTGAAAAAGTGCACAGTTACCCAGGAATTAACCCTAAGATATAATGTATTAAGGGCCCGATGGTTTGAGAGATTAAAGCCAAAATAATAAACACAAGGAAAACGTGCTTTTTGCAAATTTCTCTAAGGGATCTGGTTGCATAAAACCCGACCAAATTTGGAAAAGATAATAGAACACTAAATCACCTCTATTACGCCTTTTGTTACAGGATGAAGTATTGACTCATTTTGTTACATTGACTTCAAACTCTTCGGTCATTGCGATGACTATAATTTCGTCCATATATCAACTAGTAGAAGAGCTGTGCAATCGACAGATACTAGCAGTGCCCTGTCAGCTCTAGATCTACGAATTTACGAGGATCAGAGGTTCTCAATCGGTGGCATATCAACCGCCACTGTTTAGATCCACAATGTGTACAGTTCCCGCGCCATAACCAGGCGAGAGTCGACGCAGGTGGGTGCTTATTAGTAAGGGGGTCGATGGATCCCTTTACTTATATTTATCAAATAACTGACCGGTAATCCATAGGCGTCCGTAAAGGATACTAATTAACAACACGCCGTCGTAAGTTGTTTTTATTGTGTTCGTCGTGTTGGTTTTATGAAATTCAATTTACAGGAAATCATCTGTACGCCTCTGGAGCGAGGGTGGTTCTTTAACGGCAACAATTCTACAGCGCGTCCGTCTATTATTTCGTCTCGATTTGGCACTTTGCTCTTGACTTTGGACAATGTAAATTTTAATAAATCATTCGGAATTCGACCTCGTGCTGATTGTTTCTTTCAAAACGCAGAAACAGGACGATTTTATCAAATCAACAAAGATTTATTGCAAGCGGCGGCAAAAGCTGAGAAAAACATCCGAATCCAGCAAATCCTTTATAAAATAATAGTTTTATTGCTTGTTGTCTTTCCTATTTTCCACCAAATAAATAGCGCCGCTAATCTTGCACAATTAGCTTAAAAAAAATATAATTACAACAATAGTGCAATAATCCAAATTATCTGCTGAAATCGCGCCGGTACGATTATCCACAAATCTTACTTAAGTTACAAAAATACTAAAATCCCAAAAAAGTAATTAAGCAATAAAAGAGTTGGCTCCAATTTACCCCAGATTAACTTAAATCGGCCGCAATTAGGTTGGCGAAATCCACCGGCAACTACTCGAAAATCCCCAAATCAACAATTCCGCTTATCTGATAAGAACCGAATGAATATGCAGAAAATTCGTAAGCCGCAACCGCAATTTGTCACCTCTTGTAACCGAGCTACCGGTACGTGTTTCCCAAGAAATCCACCGATTTTTCGATATAACTATGCTGATGATCAAATTGCGGTTAAATAGCTATAGAAATAGCGTCGACGAGATGAGAAATTTCGTTTGAAAACTAATAAAAGATAACGATCTGTATCCGTATCCGTATCTATCTTTGTTCGTATTGTGTTTGTTATCGTATTGTTGTCGCCTTCAAATAAAATCCTCATCAATGATGATGATATTTGATGGGGAATTTACAAAACACAAAAATGTATATTCAGAATGTGATTCACGATCATCACAGGAGGCCCAACCGGCCTCCAATGTCCGGTTGGAATACTAATCAAATCGTTATTTTTAGTATTGTTTCATAATCGAGCGGATTTCTCAAGATCCGTTCACGTTAACGCTAACGTTACCGCAACGAAACAATGTTCCTTTTGTTGTCGTTGTTTTTTTGTGAGTTGGAGATTCAAAATTTCGATCGTAGCTGAATAATGATGATGATGATGATGATGATGATAATAGCAGCACTGGTCGCTCCATTCACTCGAAAAGAAATATGTGGCTGTAGAGCGGTCGCGGGCATCTTTGGTGGCTTGGGAGCTCCCCCAGGGGAGATTGTCGACTTATAGGTAGGTTATATGGAAGGTGGAATGCTGGGAAAGCCCCCGGGGATGTAGTTCGTTGTTGTTGTTGTTGTTGTTGTGGTAGTAGCGCCCCCGCCTCGCGTATATCTTGTGATATACCAGGTCACAGGTCATATTCATATTAAAATGGATGTAGAGAAGATTACAATCACAACTACAACAATTTCATCGTTTCTTTGTAGGTGTCTGTATTTTTTTGGTTCGTTTATGAATATAATTTAAGTGGGCATTTTTTCGGAATAGTCGGTAGCCGGTTAGACGCCATCGCTAAATAGCTACTGGGTAAGTCGCGCCTGCGTGATCAACACCTACTGGTACGGCCAATGCGCGGTAGCACCCATACGGTAGCCAATATTGCCACCGTTTGCCCTCCTTTCACACGACTTAAGTCAATAAAGCGGGGGGCGACTTAATGAGTCTCAAATATTCGAATGAATCCCATCACTATCCATCATTACCATTATTATTATTATTATTAACGACACGTGCTAATAAACGATTGCAGCATCTCGTTAGCAACATTTATCTGGAGTCGTGATAGACTCGGTGCCACTGCCGCCGTCGCCGCCATCATCATCATCATCAACGGTGATGATTTTAAAAATTTCCTAAATGATAGAAAAAACTGTATTTTTTCGTTATTATTATTATTGCTGTTGTTGTTGCGGTTCTAAAGCAGCAGAGGCGGCAGCAGCAGAGAAGCCGTATAGCAGCGGACTCGTGGGGGGCACACACGGGCACCTGAAGGGCGCGGTGTGCGACGGGTTGTTGGCGATCGGGGGCTCCAGACACAACACTACTGTGCAGTTCCCACGCGACCGATACTGGCCGGTTGTGTGGAAGCGTTCAGTAAATGTTCACTACACCCTACCCTTTATATTAGAATTTATAAAACGAAACTATCGATACAGCTATGATTTCAAAATTCATTTGTTCGATTAGAGATTTTTTTTGTTTTTTTCTAAACTATAGTTATATTCGCCTAATAGTAGGTTATTATGGGACAGAAGTAACAGATTTGGGAAATTATCGGTGAATTTATATTCAAATGTTGCACGATGTTGTGTTGTTGCGTAGGCTAAGAAATTTCTTCCTCTTTGTAAATGCGCCTGTATAGTATACATGTGATGTACACACATTCTTATATATTTGTATATAGATATATGAGTATGTGTGTGTGTATGGGTAAGCGTGTGTGGTCATATTGAAGTTAACCACCTCTCTATAGATGGTCTCCACCGACAAGACAGTTAATGTGATGGGTAGCATCGTCAACATGGTGGTAAAAATACCAAATGCAACAAGTTCAATATAAATACAAAGCGACATTGGCGAATCATTCGTTTGGCAAGATTATAAATTTCGAAACTGACTCGCTTAAATATAGCGATTTATACACAAAACGAAATGAGCTCGAAATCGGCTTTAATTTTTTCTGAAGTACCTAATCGTCTTGATAATATTATTATAAATGCCACAAATTAATGGCATATAGATACCTAAGGCTGGATACGCACGGCGCGACTTGATGGTACGCAGCCGCAAGACTACTTGTCATGAACAGAGAGAGAGAGGGTCTCAATAATGACGTCAAGTCGGCTAACTGCAAATAGTCGCCGGTTGTTGTTCGACTGAGATTTATTGCTAGCACGAGAAAGAAACATTAACAAATTTTAAAAAGATGTAGTATTTATTAATTGCGACCGGTTTCGGGCGTCAGGTGCTGTCTTGATTGTATACAATAAATACGAGTTATATTTGTGGGGGAGAAACGTGTCGTTCAACTTGAAACAATTACTAGAAATAACGCCTACTAATAATGCATTTCTTGTTCAAAAGCGACAATGTTTCATTGACCTTGCAGATTTGCAACAAATGCTCTACACAGAATGCCAAAAATTGTTAGGGGGTTGCATCAAGTTAGCATTTTGTACATATAATGATAGCAAACGAGATAAGAGCCTCAGAAGTGATGTTGCCGAGACGAGAGTCTGTCGTATCTCGCGGCATAAAAATTCATCTGCCTTAAAAACGATAACAGACGAGAAAGTCTCTTCTCTCGCCTCGGCTACCCATATGTGTCGCTTGAAACTCTCGTCTATTGAAAAGATTTTTAAAATTACTTATAAAAACACATGATTAACAAAGTTTTAGTATTTTTAATGTTACAGATGCATCCAAAAATTGTACCTACATGTGTTAGCGAGCAGCGCCATTGATAAGGACAATTGAACTTATTTTTACATCGCTTATCGATAAGCATTCTTGTTACAAAACTGTCTTTATGCACTATTTCTAGTTCGTAAAATAATTGGCTAGTTCATAAACTATCCACAGTTAATTGGTGGGTATTTATAAGAACAGGAAACCAACTGTGTAAATTTTATTACTATTTGGGAAGTAACAAGATAGCAGAGAGATCTGTCTCTCGTCTTGTCTCGGCTAGAGAAACTGCGACGATATAGTAATTGTCTCTCGAAAATCAAGACGAGAGGCCCCTTCTCTTGACAAGACAAAATCTAAAGTTAGAAATACAAAAGTGTTTCCGTGACTTGTCTGTTACAATTGCCAACACTGTATATTAGTAATAATCGCTGTTGCAATGAAAATAGTTATTTTTGAACTATGGCTAAAGAGTCTCATCATTCGTTCCCGTTCTCAATTTAAAGAGAAAAGGAGAGTTGAGATCGTCCTTGATTCTGCTTCTACTGAGTGTCAGTTTTTTTTGTTAAGACAATCAGGCAAGTCCTAGACACCTTAAGTCTTATAAGACCTCTAATACAAGTGCCTAAGAGTCCCAATTATGCTAAAGCCGACCTCATAGTCAAACTAGATTTTCTTCTGAAGAATTATTGAGAATCTTCACGAACCCAATTTG
Source organism: Epicauta chinensis (assembly GCA_021725515.1). Classification (NCBI taxonomy): domain Eukaryota; kingdom Metazoa; phylum Arthropoda; class Insecta; order Coleoptera; family Meloidae; genus Epicauta; species Epicauta chinensis. The sequence continues at coordinate 164,699 of JAEDXX010000134.1, forward strand.
GTCTTAGTTAAAAATACAAAAATGTTTTCCGTGTCTTGTCTGTTACAATTGCCAACACTGTATATTAGTAATAATCGCTGTTGCAATGAAAATAGTTATTTTTGGACTGCGGCTAAAGAATCTCATCATTCGTTCCTGTTCTCAATTTAAGGAGAAAAAGAGAGTTGAGATCGTCCTTGATTCTGCAACTTTTCTACTGAGGTCAGTTTCTTTGTTAAGACAATGAGGCAAGTCCTAGACACCTTAAGTCTTGTTAGGCCTCTAATACAAGTGCCTAAGAGTCCCAATTATGCTAAAACCTACCTCATAGTCAAACTAGATTTTCTTCTAAAGAATTATTGAGAATCTTCACGAACCCAATTTGGTCTTGCATATGGTTCCCGGTAAACCTTCAAACTGAGTCAAAAAAAAAAACTTAGAGAGCATGAAACCTTCGATCTACTCAGGAGTCAGCTCCTTTTTCCTCACGAGGAAAAATTTTTAAAAAAATAGCTAAAGGACGGATACCTGAAGCTTGAGACTCATTTGGCTTATAGAAATCCGCCCTTGAATCTACTTAATAAAACTCTAACACTGACTTATCTAGAAGCAAAAGATCCTGCAAAGCATTTCTTTAATTAATGTAGATGAACATTAAAGAAGAATTTTTAAAAATCCATTTTGCAATGATGATTTGGTTATAAATTAAAATCAGATCAAAGTTTTTGGAAATTTACCCGCTAAGGAGCTGAAGGAAGGGCAAAAGTGCTCTAAGGGTTGATTTATCAAAAGAGAAATAACACGACTCGCCCTGCAGAACAAGTCAAACAAACCTCCATAAATACAAGCACAATATTAAAGAGTTCAAGCAAAAAACGTAAAACTGACTACATTTCAAAAATTTAAAGAGTTCCCATAAATTATTATAATTTTTAAATGGTAACATTTGTTTCTTTAGTGCTACTTAAGCTATTTTAAAATGGATTTTAAAGCACCAAACTAGACTTTAACCGTCGAATGCTGTGGAGAGCTGTGCTGTCCATTAGAGAAAGAAAAGGAAGGAAATTATTATGAAGATAAGAGAGACGTACTCCCTTCTCTCACTAGTCCCGGAGATTTATCATGGAACGACCTCTACTTAAACAATAACTATTCAAATGTTTATTGCACTAATTTCTTAAGGACTCAACTATCCTTCTTCTGCTCCGCTAAATTTTTCTCTTTCCTAATTACGTCGCCTGAGAACCCGTTTTTATTAGTCCTTCTACATGAACATCGCTCATCTGCATCATTATCTCTCTTCTTCTTTAATCTCTAATAGCAATAAATGTGGAGCAGACACACGTGCCAACACGTGTACTCCAACAACAGAAATAATCACTCGTAGAGCAATTAGAGGAAGAACAAGAAGAGACAGAGTAAAAAATCACAGGAGCTCTAAATCTGGAACAAAAGGCCACTCTGGAGGACTTATGAAGAGATTAAAGAATCAAACGAATCGGCAAGACTTTTTCCCCCTTAAACTGAAGGCGACTTGACGCTGGACCTCTCTATCCAGAGGGCGTCTCGCACCGTCCCAAACTACACCAATCATGGAATGACCCATATTCAAACTGGACCAATTCCAACATTTTTCATCTTCCAATCGATCGATGTGAACAAAAAAAAACTTGTTCTAAACCAACATGGCTACGAAATTCTCCAGGTCCCCCCAAAAACAAAAACAAACGAACACACGATGACTTTTGATTATTACCAACAAATTTCGAAACACCAATGAATGTTTTACTGTATTTTAAAGAACCCATCAAGTATTTTTCCATAATATACCAATCACCACTTCCACCCAACTATATACCGATCTTTCTATTATATACGAATACATAGGTGTGCATGTTGTTTTTTTTTGGTAAATAATTATAAATTATATAAGAGTATATCAGTAGGCAGAGCTTTAATAAAACACGCCTCAAGCCAGGATTGGTTGTTGTTCTTGTTGTTGGCCTGTTGTTTAACGTTGTTGTTATTGTTGTTGTGTTGAACAACAGAATTCTTCTTATACAATCAAAAGACCTATGTATATTACTATATATAAAGTGTATATATATATGTATATTTTTATACATATATAAAGTATGCTGATGGGAAATATTTCACAGACTCCTTTGATGTTATACCAACTCACGGTCCGTCATTATATTATAACGAAGTGGGCTGTGATTGTCCTTTTTTGTTCATGTCTTTTATATATGTTATTTACGATATTTTGTTATTCTTCTTATGAGATATTTTGATAAATATCCGATTGATAAGGAAACGTTGTTTTTTTTTCGGGGATTTTATACAAGAGAGATAGAGAGAGAGAAGAGCCGAAGTCTACAGGTGGTCCGAAAGTATTTACACATCGATCCGAGTATCATGTTTCGCATACCGAATGGTAGTTTCGCAGTAGGACACAATAATAATAATAATAATAATATTAGTAATACAGGTGACAAATGGCGACTCATAAAAATTCCTCATTATCTCAACGTAAATATTTACAGCCCGTTTAAACACTAATTTCCCGTTCACACCTGTATTGGTTCCTGATAAAGTTGATTGTTTTCGTCGAAGAAAAACTGATTTCCGTTCCGATTCACAATTGTTTTTTCTCTCGCCTTGAGAATTGAGGTGTGTTTGCTGTTGTTGTTGTTTTTTTTTGGTTGTTATGCCGTTGTTGCTTGCTTGTTGTTTGGTAAAACTTTATCGACTTGGGTGGGTCTGAATTTAACTGTGGCGTTTCCTTTATATGTTCTCTTGTTATCAATCACGTAGTACCTTCTCTGTTGCTCTCTCTCTCTCCCTCTGTGTCTCGATGTGTTGCGGTTTCGTATCTTTTGAGCGATAAGAAAAAGCCACCCAGATTGTCACTAATTTCACCGATTGTTTGTACGTTGAATTCAGATCTAAAGTCAACTTGAGTTTTTGTCAAATAAAAACCGTTTATTTAGTGGACGAAACACGAAAATCATCGATCTTTGTTCAACTTTATTGATATCGCATGTGTTATTCTCTGTCTGTTTATCGACGGATTTCAGGGACGTCATCGATAAAGATAGGTTGTTGTTTTTTTTTTTGTGTCTTGTGTGTTAATAAAGTGAAATCGATACTTTTCGTGTGTTTTAATTAAGCAAACTGTCGGTTGATAGGTGGGCAATAAAATAACGGAAATTAATTAAAGAGTGCCTTCAGTCTTCTATTTTCTTGGCGCAGAATTGCCACTTCTTCACACAGCGATTTTCTCTCTAATCGAACACAAATCAGTCTCTAACATAAAAAATATACAGTAATGGCAAACGAAACAGGCTCCAAAGACGTTACAATCAATCATCAATTTTCGAGCCTGTTTGGCCCGCCTTCGCTGTAGAATACAAATCGCCTACCTTTGAGTACTTGATGGTATTTCTTTAAACCATCACATAGACTATCCCATAATTGTAGCTTCTCTTCGGAGAAACATTCTTTATAGCGATTCCAATAGAAATTCAAATCAGATTCTGTTATTTGTCGTGAAATTGATTGTTTCTCTTGTGAAAGCGACTTGTCGGCATTTGTTGTGCTGAAATTTGAATAAAATCAAGTATAACGGGTCATCCAAATCATTCTCAACTCGAAGAGCAGTAAAATAATACGATTCTTAGGATATAGTATAGCAATTGTGGATCACCCGTTAGCACAAGTAATGGAAATCGAAGGCGAAACATCAGATCTGTTTGGAAATAATTTGAATCACCCGTTATATTTCCAATTATATAGCGAAAAAATTGGTAGACATTGAATAGAAAAAATCATACTTCTTAAACGTGGCTTAAGTGTTTCTCTAATGAGTCTTGAGACCTCATATTTAAGCCGATCTTTAGGAACAATAAATACAGTGGGCTAAAATATCTTTGAAACATCAAACCGGAAATTGGTCTCTTTTTAGTGTAAATCTTGAATCGCAAAAAACCTGACTTAAGTGTTCCTCAGTCATAGCCTTACAGCTAATCGCTTATCTTTTGAAACAGAGATAAACTATCTTTGGTTTTTACTGTAAATCTGTAATAATACGAGCGCCTTTAAACCCGGCTTAAGTGCCTCTCAACTGTACTGAATTTTGACTCAAGCCAAATAGTCTCAGGGCTAATAGCTATAACGAGCCCACTTTTAAGATAATCTCCAGAAACAGAGAAAGATCTCTAACGTGATGGCTCGTAAGCTTGGCTTACGTACTTAAACCTGCTAAAGCGATGGCTCTTAATCCTGGCTTAAATGTTTCTCAATTATACTGAACTTCATCTCAAAATTTAAAGCCTAAAGCTCTTAGTTAAGCGTGTCCTTAAGAATCGAAGATAAACCGGACTTAAAAACGCTACCTGTTTTGAACAGACCAAGACTTTTTATCGCACGTCCCTCAACTAAGTTTTGTACAAATCAATTTAAAGCCTTGGGCGCCTAATCGGCAAACTCATACTTAAGCCTATTTTTAGAAACATATCTGCTTTTTACTACAGATAAATAAACACAAAAGCGATACTTCTTAATCTCGGCTTAAGTGTCTGTCAACTATACTGAGTTTTGTCTCAGTATTTAAAGCGTTAAAATCGTAGTTATGGGTATCTTTAGGAGTGGAAAATAAACCAGGCTTAAATATGCCACCAGCTTTTAACAAGCCAAATCAGAAATTGCTCTACTTTTAGACTAATTAGCGAAATGACACTTAAGCCTATCTTTTGGAACAGATCTGCATTTTATTGCAAATGAAAATTCGCAAAAGCGATGCCTCTTAAGCTTCGCTTAACTCTCTCAACTATACTGAGTTTTGTCTTAAACCTTAATCTTATACTAAATCTAAGGAACCGAAGATAAACCGGGCTTAAAAACGCCATCTGTAAAAACAGGCTTAGTCTGTTAAAAACAGACTAAGCCTTCCTGAAAAATCTTTACTGAAATGTGCTATATTCTACTGTTGGAGGATTTTCAGTGATGACTCCTGAAATCCTTCTCTACCTGAGCTTCTCCTGATGGCAGACCCCAAGGAAATCTTTCAGCGCTCTCAGCACATAAACAGGACTGATCACTAACTGATGATGATAACGGCAAGTGAATTTATCCTCCGCTGCTAGAATCTCACTGGCAGCCCTGCAATTAGATATTTTTTCTCAATCACTTCAACTGAAACTGAAAATTTAACAAATCTACTGTTTTGCTTCGATCTCCTCATCTTTCTTCAGATCCAAATCGAATTGTCCACTAACTTCAGTTTGTGAAACTGTAACTTGTGCCTGATCGTGATCATCAACAGTTTCAGCAGACGCAATTATTTGCGGTGTACATTCCGGACAGCGCATGTACGGCAGAAAATATACCAACATCACATCGATATCGTCTCGATCGTGGATTTTTAACGCCTGCATTTGATAAAAAATTACAAAACTATTTTTCTAGAAATTAATAGAATTAAGTACCTACATCAAAAACGTTACTAATGGTGACCAAAGTCGTCTCGTCACGATTGTACGGCTTTAGGATCGCTTTGATTTGATCGTCGATCAGAAAATCACCCTTCTTTGCAATCTCTTCGAGGATATGTTTCAATAGGCGCCGATAGATTTTCGTTTCTTTACCCAAAAAATTCGTTAAATTCACACTTTTCTTCGATAGATGCCGAACGGGATTCACGATTTCAGCCAACAATGGTAAAAGTGATTTGCAATTGTTGACATCGTTGGGATTAGCCAAATCCTCCGGTGGTTTCCATTCGATACGTAATTGTTGCTCGTAGAGGACTTGATCGATCTTCAAGATTTCTCCATATAAAGTCTCGACTTTCTCCTGATTCATTTGCCAGAGATTTTTGAATTGTTCATCATTACTTTTTGTAAAATTTCTAGTTTTATTCTCAATACCAATGATGTTTTGTTGTAAATACTCGATATGTTTATTCAATTTATTGATTTTCGTTCTATTATCGTTCTGATAATCGTTCATTTTCGCTTTCAAATTAATTAGAGTGTCTTGTAATTTGTTTAGACGGCGTTTTTGTTGTGATTTAATTAAAATATTTTCATTCTCCTTCATCTTCAATATTTGATAGTTATAATCGAGTTTTTCACGATTCATATTCAACATTGTTTTGATCTTTTCAAATTCACGTTTCAATTGGTCGCATTGTTGTTCCATTTTAATCTTTGCATCACGATATTGTTCCTCGAAATCGATTTTTAACGCTTTCATTTTCTCATAGAAATTTTCTAATTCGGCAAATTTCGTTTCTAAATTCTTCAATTCGTTTGCGTCGCGTTTCTTCAACAAATTCTCCCATTCTTTATTCGATGCTTCTATGTAGGCCTGTTGTTGGTCGAGAATTGTTTGTTCGATTTCATTTAGTTCAGTTTTGAAGGCCTTCCTCATTAAGAAAATCTGGAAAATTTAAAAAAAAAAACAACATTGAGTAGATTGGTAAGTATTTGGAAGCTGTGGGTGTCTTTGTTGCACTCGTTGCAATTCAATTGATCGAGATAAAGACAAAGTTATGTCCACAGAGTAAGTTTCGAGTATTCTAAATTAGTGGCTCCCATCAGCGGCGTAGCAAGAGGGTCTATCATAACCCGGACGCCACTCACAGAGGGGCGACAAATAGTCGCCAAGATTTGTCCGAAAATTTCAGTTGCTATTTTGATCAAGTTCCGAGAAATTCATTTTGGAAAAGTCTAACTTGAAACTAAGCTCCTGGTTATCCCAAAAATTAAAAATTTTGTATAAGCGTTCCCATCACTTTTTGTTCGCCACTTATTGAAGGACTGTTTGGAGGAGCATTTCTGCATCAAAAAGTGCAGCAATTTTGAAGGTTTAAGTGCACTCCAAATTGGACTTTTTTCACTCAAATCCAGCCTTTATTAAACAAAATTTACGCTTAGACAGGATAGGTCGATTTGCAAAAAGTTGAGTCTGTTTTGCGAAAGGTTGAAGTAACGGTGAAAATAGTGGAAATGAAGTCGAAAGTTTGATGCCTTCATTCAATCAGAAGAAAGCCCAAATGTTTCCTCATTTTCAAAATTAATTGCTGGCTGTGCTCGTAAAAAAGTGAGCAACATATCAGAACATCTAAATATTCAAGGCAGTGGCGGATTTTAGTCCGATAGCGCCTTAAGGCTGGTCTGAGGAGCCACGCTTTTTGTAGTGCTAGAGAACATATATTTCCTGAGTGTTCTCTTTAAACCTGATCGATAATCAAGAATACATTAAGAACTGTACACGTTCTTAGGCTTCTTCAAATATAAGGAGAATTCCGTGCCTTATAGGCTTCGCAGTTAATTGGGAGGTAGGAAAAATTCAATTGTTTCATATATCAAACTGCTAGGATCAACCAAAAAAAAACTGAAAAATACTTCTGACTTTGACCAAAACCATTGTGCTAAGGATTTTGATATTTTGATATTTCAATATCAATTTCACTAGGCATACTTGAAACGTACCTAAAATTTTGCTTACATTTTAAAATGTGACACCCCATTCGCTTCTCACAGAATGCGTAGGCCTAGACCTAGGCTTCACGGGCCTAAGCCTAAATCCACCACTGATGCAAACAGATGTACGTTAATCAAGAGCTAAGTAGGGATACACTTGCCAAAATGTAACACTGTAAGTAAACCTTCTTCTGATTGTTAAGAAATGGTTTATAAGCCCCAAAACCTTCACACAAGATGACAACATTGCATTAAATCGAGTGACAAAAAGAATAGAATGCCAAAGGAGCAGTGGCGGTTCGTAGTTCAAAATTTTGGAGTGAAGCATCTTTCCAAAAATATTTTGATTGATTCTTGTAACTTGTAAGTTTTCTACGGAGTTACAGTTCTTTTGCCCTTCATAAAGAAGAGTTAGCGACAGTGGAGTTAAGCCTTTCCTTTGACTCAACGCCTTCCCTTTAAAAATTGTTTTTTTTTTTCAGGAAAAAGAAGGCTACGCTCAACAAAAACTACCTTTATATGTCCATCAGAAAATGTCTGAGAGTTCTGATTCAATCCCACCGCCCGAATAATAGATAATTCTATTATTTTCCAATCTTTATTGGTTTTTTTTTCTTTCGACGAACAGTAGTTCTTCCAAGAAATGAAAATTTATAAACAAGATCAAAAGAAAGTGGCGTTTCTCACGCCGTTATAAAAGTCTTCTTCTTTAAGCATGTGTTCTAGAGGTCTTAACTCGTTTTTGGGGAGGCAAAAGAGATTAAAAACAAGAGGCGGATTAGCAATGCACAGTGGCCCAGCTTTTTGACAGCATCCTTCATGCTAGCAAAAGATTACCAAGAAACAAAATTTCTATAAAAGAGCAGCGGCTCGATTATCCTTAAAGCCAGTCCGCCCCTGTTTCTAACTACCCATTGTTAGAATGGAGACAGATCAACCCCTCGAATATGAGTGAAAAAAATCTAAAAAACAAAACAGCAGACACTATAGGATACAAGCTTTTGAAACTACCTATTTACAAGCGCAGCTGCAAGATTAAGAGACTTCAGGAATAATACAAAAAGCAAAACTAAAGGCGCATTAATTTTGTCATTCGTTTGTTTCTTGCTTCAAGTCTTCACCTTAATCAGGGCCGGCCCAAACCTTCCTAACGCTTCAGACAAACTCCACAGAGTCCCAGGCAAAAGGGTCGTCCTTAATTATACCTATTTTGCAGTGACCTCAGGCCGGTTCTGATCATGATCATTCGGAATTGAGTCTTACGACCTTTCTGGTGAAGTGCAAGATTAAGACCAAGATCGATTTTACTCATACGGACAGAACAGAGGCTTTTGGACAGAGCCGGACCGGGAGGCTAAATAGCTCCCGGGGCCCCCCTCTTGGACCGGCACTGCTTCTGGACATGAATTATTGGAAAAAATCTACTAACTTGTCTCTCAATCCTCTTAATCAACGCATTAATATCGTTCTCTTGTTTCAGTTGATCATTACTAAAATCAATTTCGCTCTTATTAATTTGCTCTTTCAACATTTTAATGATTGCATCCTTTTGTTGTAGTATTTCATTAAAATGTTCCCGTTGATTAATAATACCATCACTCATATCTAATGGATCCTTATAATTTAATATTTCATCCCATTTATCGATTAATTGATTAAATGATTCATTTGTTACATTCGTCTCATCCTCAATTTGTTGCAGTATATTATTATGATTTAATAAACCATTCTCACGACGATTTATTTCACGATTCTCATTGGCTATTTTAATATTCGTTACATATTCATCGCCTTCAATCAATAATTTCGTTAATTTCTCGAAACTCTCATCGATCTGCATTTTAATTGGATCAACATTAGATTGATCTGTTTGTAATTCAACACTACTCCGTCTAGAATTATTACATTATCAACAAATTTAATTGGAATTGAAAATTAATTACTTTTCTGCAGCAGCTTGACGACGTTCGATACGCAACTTTCTCGCCAATTTACGCTCGTTTGGATCATCTGAGGTCAATTGCGGCCCCAACTCCTCCTCCACATCCGTATTATCACCCCCGCTTTCCATTTCGATTAATTAATACTCGATTATTAATTTTTTTTTATGATTCTTTAATAAAAAATGCTTGATTACTGAAGAAGTTTTATCGATTTTTGAGTTTCCCTCGCGTTGTCATGGCAACAAACAGTTGCGCCAATCGTCTGTCAATAAAACTAAAATAACTAGAAAATTATCGCAAACTGTATTACCGACCGTTCTTTTGATTTTAACCAGCAGACATGGCGGTGAGTTATTTGTTAATTTTTCTAAATTTCTTCGATCATCTTACCTGATAATTAATTAAATTAATCAAAAATTGCACCAATTAATAGTTAAACACCTATCGATTCAGTTTTTTTGTGTATTTTTGTGGAATTATTGCAAAATTGTGTAATTTAGTAATTATAGGTTAGGTCATATTTTTGTTGTTTTTCCCTAATTTTCGATAATTACGCAATAATTCCGCAATTTTAACAATTAATCGTGTTAAATTTGTGTAATTTGTGATATTTGTACGTTTAATTACCGAATCAAATTGATTATAGTAAACATAACCTCAATTGTTGCAGCCGGTTGCCAAGAAAGAGAAAAAAGAAGTTAAAGATAAATCGAAGAACCCGATGCGGGATCTTCATATACGCAAATTATGTTTGAATATTTGCGTTGGTGAATCTGGTGATAGATTAACACGTGCTGCTAAGGTAAGTTTTAGTGAGAGAAAAAACAACACGAATATTTTGTGATTAATTGGTTTTTATAGGTTTTAGAACAGTTGACCGGCCAACAGCCTGTATTCTCAAAAGCCCGATACACTGTACGTTCATTTGGTATCCGTCGTAATGAGAAAATCGCCGTACATTGTACAGTACGTGGTGCCAAAGCTGAAGAGATTCTAGAACGTGGTCTGAAAGTACGTGAATACGAATTGAGACGCGATAATTTCTCTGGTAATACAATTTCGTCGAAATAACGATTTGTTGTTGTTAATTTGATAATTTTGTAGCTTCTGGTAATTTTGGTTTTGGTATCCAAGAACATATCGATCTTGGTATTAAATACGATCCAAGTATTGGTATTTATGGTTTAGATTTTTACGTTGTATTAGGTAGACCTGGTTTTAATGTTGCACACAGACGTAGAAAACAAGGTATTGTTGGTTTTTCGCATCGTTTAACAAAAGAGGATGCAATGAAATGGTTCCAACAGAAATATGATGGTATAATTTTGGCGAGTAAGAAATAGAAAGCGTAGGGATTTGTTTTTTTATTATTATTCAAAGACAAAAGGAAAAATAAGAATAAATTAAGGTTTCTACGCTAATTGATTGTATTTAGTTATAAATGGAACCTTGTTCGTACTAATCATATCTTTTCATGGAAAAACAAATCCCTTCCTCATGTTTCCAATATTTTTTCCTTATCAGTTTGTCCAGTTTCATTGTCTTCATCCGTCGTACACATTACTACTGAAATAAGTAGAACAGAGGAAGTAACATCTGATAATCACAAGCTTCTAATTTTGTCTACTTTTCAATGGGATTCATATTTTTTATGAATACAGTTTTATTTGTTTAATAACAATTCTGTCTGAAAATAATTTAGGTTGCTTGTAAAAGTTTGTGGATATTTAGAGCCAACTCTACAGTGACATAGCAATCGGAACTGGTGTCCAGGGCTCGACGCTTTATTGACGCCTCTTGCCTTCCATCAAAAGTTACGTTACAATGATTACTAATTTATTCTGCACAGATCGATCAGAATTGAAAATTTTCGGTGTAACATAGACCCTGTTATCCCCCCCAACTTATGTTATAGTGTTCGTTTTATTTCAACAGATCTTTTGGTATGTCGGACGGAATAAGACAATGGTCGAATCGGCCCTTAATCCAATAAGCTTGAGGATTGTTTTCCAAATAAGAAGGGTTTTCCAGTTTAAGTCGAGAGAAACTGACACTATAACGGCATCAAAAAAGTTATTTGTTTTCGATTTATCTTTGTACGTAACAATTTGGTTAAAAATTAACAATTAGTGACATATAAATAATTAAATGTTGGTCTTCTTATATCGGTGGAATTGATATCTTTTCGTCGTATTTTATTTGAAACACAACACTCACATTTTAGATGAGTGCCGCTTTTGTTAAACTTGGACTTTTTCGAAAAATCAATTTTTCAACAAAAAATGGCGACGTCCAAAGAGAATACTTGATTTCCGCCAATGATGAATGTAGACTTTTTAACACTTGACGGTAATTATTTTAAAGCCTTTTGTTCCTAAAAAACAGTTTATAATTAAGAAAGAAAACATTTTTTATTTATTTTTCAACAGATTCTTACTTATGATATACAAAATATTCACCGTTTTACGATCTGCCTACTCATTTTCTAGATGACGGATTTTACAATACACCGACGACATGTACATGAGTATAAGAAAAAAAGTGTTTATAAAAAAACAAAACAAAGACTAACTTAATTTAATTGACTCAATCTGTTCATTGTAGCCTTGTAGCTCTCATCAGAGTAGATTGATCCTGAGTAAAAAACTTATCTGTACTCTTTCCAGTATGTGTCTAGATTAGGCATGTGCAACTTGCCCAAGACCTGGGGCCAGGAAGCAGATATCACACCACATCGCGGACCGTACGTTGCACATGCCTAGCCTAGATCTTGGGTGAATGCAGTTTCGATATCGATTTTTATTAAATAATAAATAGGTAAATGCGGTAAAAAGTTTAGGAATTACTAAATCGGCCTTTCTAAGAAAAATTTTGTGATGTAGATAATCTTCACATTTTAAACGTTTTTTAATTTAAATAATATTGCACAGTACTCCGCTTTTCGATAGTTTTGCAATTATTCAGTAGAAAAAAAATATAGAAAACAGTCTTACAAATCAATGTCAAATATTTGCACTTACATACTGTCGATATGGAAGATTGTGAATACAATATTATAATTCATATGAAAATTGTAAGTTGTATATTTTTTTAACAATAATTGTTATTAATTTTGTCCATAAACTATCATAATAGTTATTGATGGTTTTCTACTAATAAAATGGATAAGATGTACATAGACTACGACAAGAAAAACTTAGTCGTTTATTTCTCATTTAAGTGCTATTTGATAGAAGACATGTATTTGAGACTTTCTATAATGACCTCAAAGGTGAATCTTTGGAAAACTTTTGGAAATCGTTCCATATCTATTAACATAGAGTTAATCTTCAACAACTATCACAATGATCGAAGACAAATAATCAATCTTTCATTTAAGTTATTCTATAAATCAGAAGACAAAATTATCGTATATAAAGTATAAACATTACAGTCTTAGGCAAAAGACTCGCTACAGAAAGAGTTAAATGAAAGACTGCCGTCATGAATTGGAGGATTCGCATACCTGTTTCTATGTTATCTTACTCGGCTGAATGTTCAATTGTTATATCAGTAACACCAACTCCCACCAATTTCCCTAAATTTCAAAACTCGCAATTTTTTTTGTAAAAAAGTGGACAAAATAGAAAAAATAGTATAAAAAACTCGTGTCAGAAGTCGTATATTGCAAAACTCTCGCTTCGCCGCTCGTTTTCTCAACTTGGACTCGTGCAACAATTGTCAACTTCTGACACTTGTTTTTTAATATACTATTCCATTTCAATTCACAAATAAACGAAATATTTGAGGTGGAACACTTAGCTGGGACATCCTGTATGTATATAACTAAAAAACAAGCATAATTGTTAAGACGCAATTCGTGAAAATGGAAAAACGTATAATTATTATTACGTAATTTTGTAAACACAAACACTCCAAATTCATAGTTTAAATATACGTTTCATTACTGTGTCCATTTCTGGCAGAGGCAGACTGCTTATAAGTATGATCGGGTAAGCCACTATAAGCGAGAGTCCAGAGCAACTTGCAAGTTGCCAGTCCGCCCCAGCACTTGTTCATGTGAAACAGTGAAACGTCCTCGTGGATTCGTACTTTCACATAAACGCAAGTCAAAGTAAACAATCTTTAAAAGAAACACAACTTTGCCCATCAAACAGTAAAGACAAAATTATAACATATAGGACCTAGTCAATTGGAGCCTACTTTTGAATCATGAGAATACGGCCAAACATTCGATTACCAAAGACCTAATAACAAAGATTTCTTCCACAGAAAGTTTCCAGATTTATTTGGAATCTCTCACTAGAAAACGGTGACTTTGTAGCAAACCAAAAGATCGTTGTTAGGTCAGGCGAAAAGCGCCAAAAACGGGGCAATATCGAGAATAACTCTGCCACTATTTTCCTTACTTCAACTTGTTCAGTTGCAGAATAAAAATATCACTTTTGATCCTCATATTTGCCAATAAAAAACGCAAATAAATTTTGAAAAAAACATCTCATAATTCTCACAAAAATAGTTTGCAATTATGATCGTTATCACTTTTTAATGATAATAGCAATACAAATAAAATACTTGAAGCGAAAATAGCTATCGAGATAAAATATGAAGGACAATTTAACACTGGAAATTTGCTGCTGAATTAGAAATTTATCATCACTACCTCACAATGCATTGATAGATATTTTTTTTTTATTTACTAATTTATTTATTTTCTAATCGCCAGTTTCTCTTAATTGTTTACTTTTTGTTTCGTTTTTATTACTATAATTTTACTTAAAATAAGCCACGTAGAGAAAGTTTAAAAAATAACAAATTTTTATTACTACAACACAAATACGAATGTGCATGCAAAGCAATTATGTTGCAAAAAGACTAATTATAGGAAAATTAAAACTTGCAACACTTTAATTTTTTTTACACAACAAATAATTGTCATTGCTAGATAAGATAAAGCTAATTCATTTTTGGACAAATTATCAGAGAAATCCCTTCTAAGGTTCAACAAATACATTTCAAAACTAATAAATTAATTAGAAGTGAACTGTTTGTAAAGTTGAACAAACTTTCTTTCCACCAATTTGACCCGCTGACTCACTGACGGGAGATGGACTAAGCGAAACTAGTACCATTTCGAATTCAAACATCGTCGCAAATAGTTACGTATAAACAAATCTAATTAGAAATTCGTGTACGGAATTTTAACGTAGCCAAACGTAGAAGATGCCGCCGTCTACTGAAACAACCCTTTTGTAAGTGATTGTTATTTTTTTTTTAATTTTTTTTCAAAAATTCAAATAAAATTTGGAATAGTTTCAGGATTTTTTTAAGATTTCAAACCATCACAGCTGCAATAATTGAACGTTTGATTAGATTAATAACATTAATCTGGTTGACCGTCTATTATATCGGCGAGACTCTTATTCTAACGTTAACCCCATCGGTTCTACGTAAACAGAAGAGTTTGGGTGGTAGAATTGTTTTGATAACCGGTGGAGCTGGTGGTGTTGGTAAAGAGTTAGCATTGAGATTGGCCAAAATCGGCGCTAAAGTCATTATTTGGGACAACAACGAAAAAGGTGCGTTTTTCCTTTGAATTTATTTGTTTGCGTAGAAAAATCGATTAATTAGCGTTTATCAGAACAAAAGCGAAAGCACCTAGAAAGTCTACACAGATTCCCCTTTCTCTTCACCGATAGTATCATTTTTCTCTCACACACACACACGCACAATACAAAACAAAAATGCCTTTATTTGTTACAGTTGATATAATTCGGGTCAAGATGTTATACTTTTATTGTTATTAATATAGAATTTTGTTATTATGTTAATTATGTTGTTTAACAATAGATTATAATTTTAGCATTAGAAAAGGTTCGAGAACAAATTGAGAATGAAGGCTACAAAATCTATGCATATCCTGTTGATATTACCGATCGACAAAACGTTTATAAATATGCTGATATTGTACGTGCCGATATTGGACATGTTGAGATTCTTATCAATAATGCTGGTGTGGTTTGTGGACAAACACTACTCGAAATACCCGATTATATGATCGAGAAGACGTTCAAAGTCAACATTCTGTCGCACTATTGGGTAATTATGTTGTGATTTCAATTATTTTAGCGGTTTTGGCACCCAGGATAAAGATTGCAGAATACATTGCAAAAAGGAGTTTTATCCTCGGTGTTTTGCACGATAAACGGTCGCTAGTCCCTTGGCCTAAACGTTATTTGCCGATTGCGCGAGCCATAGCAAACAAAAAACTGTCGCAAGATGTATATTACTTCTTATGACATAATAGACGAGTCAGACCCGTGGTTTTCGCGTATGGCACAAATTCTTTACCACGAGTGTCGCTTATGGCTTAACCAAAGGGTTAAGTCATATTGAAAGTAATCACTCATTTGGGATTGTTAATAATGAAGTGCTTTTTAATTTGCGTCAGTATGGAAATTATAGTTTGACAATGGCAGGTTAATGGCTTCCGTTGAGTTTTTGCTATAACTTTAACAAAAAAAGTTTATTTTGCAAATTAAGTTTCCTTTTCCGTATTTCGGTCTTTCTGGCTGGATCCATACTTTATTAAAATAATAGCAAAAATCATTTAGTCATAGAATCGTTTTAGAATTTGTCCAACTATACATCAGACTCAATGGCTTATTTTATTGGAATCAGGGGTTCTCAACTTTTAAAAGGTTTTAAAGGCGCTCATAACAACAAATCTATGAAAGTGTTGGCCCCTCCTTACTTTTTTCACATGATCAACAAAATCTAGGGCTTCTTAAAATCGTTGCTTCAACCCCAGGTTAGAAACTCCTGGTTTAAATCAATGACAACATTACAACAATATATTTTCCAAATTCTCTGTTTTGCCTTTCCCATCCTCAGGTTGATTTGAGTCGATTTTGAGGAGAGATTTCGGAAAGGAATAAACTGTGTCTCAATACTGCAAATGAAGCGTTCATCAATTTTGATAATTTTTGAAGGCTAATTCTAATTGGGCCAAAGCTTTTCCTCCGCGCTAGACACACTTTCTGTGCTCAACTAATTTTCTAATTTCCAAAAGTAGGGAACAAAAAAAAACGTTTTTATTAAAATATTCAAAAATTCGACACCTCTTAGGTTAGAGATGAAGTTCTTTTTTTTATTGGTTTATTTTCTTTCTGTCGTTGCCTGATGGCTCGATTTTTGGTTGTTTTTCCACTCTTGGGGGCACCAGAAAAAAAATCATAAATCGCGGTAGGCCAGGAAATTTTAGTTTCGTTTTAGAGGGCGCTGTACGTCGATCAATGATACCAACTTTAGACCCTAGTGTCTATTTTACATCGTTGGAAGAACTGACAGAGAGAGAGAAAGAGAGAGTAGAAGCGACGGTATGGCAGCGCCCCACTCTTCCCTCTCAGCTGTCTGTTAGAGAGGAAGGGCTTCTCCTCACGGGGTCTCGTATTTTCGTTACGCTGTGAAAAAAATTCACTACCTTAGCGCGTCTAAAGAAGTTTCACTTCAAAAAGAAAAGAGGCAAGATACGGGATGTCTGACCTAAAATTATCATCGACTGTGGAGAAAAATATGGTTCTATACAATAATTGATAATTAGCGTGGTACCTAAAACGATTCTGGCTTTTTTGTAGAAAACAAAAGCGCACTTGATGTCACACTAGCTTTAAGCCAGACACCCTGTATACGTCCCTTAAATTGCGGCATTGAAACATTTTGTCCCTTCTAACTTATTCCAATTAATCAAATGTTTCAGACAACTAAAGCCTTTCTGCCGCACATGTTGACGGCGAAAAGCGGTCACATCGTCACAGTTGGCAGTTTAACTGGCCTTTTAGGCACGTACAAATGTACTGATTACAGTGCATCAAAACATGCAACTATAGGTTTCCATGAAAGTCTCCTAATAGAATTGAAAGTAGGTATCGTTTTGTTTTCTGCTAAATTACGAAAAATGATTATTATTATTATTATTAAACAATTTATAGACGCACGGTCACGATAACATCAACATGACAATTGTTTGTCCTTATTTCATCAATACAGGAATGTTTGCCGGTTGCCGTCCTAGAAACTTACCAATGCTAGAACCGAAAGATGTTGCCAAACGTATCATTACAGCAATCAAACGTGAAGAAGTCTACGTGACAATACCGACATTCTCACGATTTGTTCTACCATTAAAACAGTAAGTTTACGAAATTCTCTTGTATAAATTAATTTAATAATTATTTGATTGTATTGAAATAGTTTTATACCGGCTAAATTGAGTTGGGCTTTAATTTATCGATTAATCCAAGGACCACAATCAATGATGGATATGAGACGGTTCCAAGAGATTGAGGCCGCTTAAAATTAAAAACTGTTTTTTTGTTAAAATTTATTCACTAGTTTATAACAAATCGTAGAAATAATCTAAACCTTGACCTATCTCCCAGATCGATATCCCGGCACCTAGTGTTTCACAAGTTTTTATCCGTTGTTGGATCGAATAGAGTGTTGGATAGAATACCACGTGTCGCACACCGTTTGAATCCCTACAAATCAAATGATTGTAAAACTCACCAATCAAACGAATAAGTAGTGGCACAGTAAAATCGGCAACGTTCACAATCAACCGATTTTTATAGCGGACGCAGTGACTTAAGAGACCAAAGTCCAAGTAGCAAATCAAACGTTGATACACGAGAAACGTGCTTTTTTGAATCTATTGTAACCTAATTTGATCCGACTGCAATCGCTTAAGTCATCGCGCCGACTATACTTTCGTTTCGTTGCATTTTATCGTGCGAATACTTTTGACGCCTACTTGTAATCGAAATAATGTTCAGCAACAACCGGATCATACTGTAATTTCCCATTGAACGCCTCCAAATGTTTAATATAGTCATGACCGACAATCGGACCACCCCCATTTTCATAATAATCATTTCCATAGAAATTAAAACCGACTAGAATCTTATGTCTTTGTGTTTTCTTATCAGTCAATGATTCAACACAATTCTTCATCCATTCTAATGGTGAATTCGGTCCGGGACGTTGTGGTGTTGAAAAATCGTATGTCATCAATGAAAATGCCGTTACATAATCGTACAATTCATCAAAATGTTTATCGTTAAATAGAAACGTATCTAAACGTTTCGGTGGTATCACTAGAATGAAATCGAGTTCGTTTAATGTGAATTGTTCACCGATTGTTTTGATGAAATCGATCAGAATATCGTCTTGAATCCGGCCGGCTAATTGTAGCCACACTTCAATAACGTAACCGTTGAAATTGTACTTTTCAGCACTTTTAATCAACGTATTAATGAAAGCCGTAGTTTCATCGTTATCGTTGATTAATCGTGTGAAATCTTTGCCATACCAACCGTCGAAGATCACCCTAGGAACAACTATTTATAATCATTGGAATTCGGTCTTATCAAATATAATTGTTAATACTTTTAACGTGCCGTTGACGGCCGGCATTCTTCACGTGCACCATCCAATCTTTATCGATATCATGTGTGCCGGTCAATTCGTAGGTTTTAGCTGATTTCCGCCGGATCTGCAACCACACCGGACTGATGTGTGTGAATTTATTGCCGAAAATCTTTGCAATATCATATCCATGATTATTCCACTATTTATTGGAATAATAATCGTAAATAATTGTGACAATTTTTGTGTAATTTGAATACGTACAGGTGTTACGAAACCTAATAGTAAACCATCGAAATTATATTCGTCGGTTTCACGAAAGAATCCCTGATGGTTTTGGATGATCTCTTTAGATGTGGGTTGTTCGTTGATGAGATTACGTGATTCTAGCGTTGAGTTTTGTGGTCCTTTACGGATTTTGATCGGTTTCGATTTGGTAGATTTCGTAGTTTTTGGTGTTAATGTTGGATGTACTGTTATTATACAGAAAATTGCTAAAATTAGGAAAACTAATCGGAACATTATTGACAAATATGGATGTTTGAGGTTAGGCTGTGACGTGACAATTTGGTTATGTTGGGTAATTGTAGCGCGAGTATAAATAAGTGTGGGCTCGCATGGGACGCTAAACGCGCGACAAGCCCAACTTTTAGGAATGATGTTGTGGAACTTTGTGCTGAAGATGAGAGAGAGAGAGAGATAAAGTGAAGTACTGAGCTAATATTGAAGATGGCAGAGTCGTCTGTAAATTCAAGTTGCTCTCTTAGCTCCCGACTCTGTGTTTTATTATGAAACCGGCTATAGTTTTTTAGTATTGTTTTGCTAATATCATATTTGCACAATTCCCTTCTTTTTTAAGTCAAGTTTTCTCGACAATCAAATTTTCTTGAAGTACTCAGTGGGGCAGCGAGGGGGGTGCAAAAGGGTCTACCATGACCCGGGCGCCACTCATAGAAGGGCGTCAAATACTCTTCAAGACAAATTTGAAGTGTATTTTAAATTAGTAATGATTGTAACATGGGGGCGCAAATTAGGTTGGCTACGTCACTGGAAGTACTGACATTTAAATTTGGTTCCCGACAGAAAATAAGCCTTAAAAGTCCTTGTACACAAGGCAGCTCATTTTCACTAAATTCACTGAGCGGGTATTGATCTTAAATGGGAGCCTAAGAAAGCTGCAGCCTCTAAACCTGTTTACCTTAAAGCGTAGTTTGAGTAATCATTAAATTTTTAATTTATGGAATTTAATGAAACATATTTTCAATCTGAGCCAGAGTACAGTAAGCCTGATTTAAGGCAATATTTAGGAAGTTAAAGCTCCCTAAACTTTCAAAATTATAGGATTACACTTGACTTAAACCAGTCTTAAATGTGTCAATTGTAAGACAGATTTTAACTGGGAACAAGCCAAATTTATCGCAAAACAAAATATGTGTGACTTAAGGCAAGATCTGGAAAGGCAGGATTTCAAAGTAAAAACGAAACTGAGATGATTATACAACTTTGATAGTTTAAAGACTCCTTAAATAAAGTCTCACGGTGCTAAGAAAATTGGTGAATCTTAAATTGTCCTGTTTTAGATTATAGTCTAACACACTTATTGTTAGGTCCAGTCACAAAACTATTTAGCTCCAGTTAAAGTTCGATCAAATCACCAGTCGCTCTTTAGTCTTTAGAATACTTTGATTTTTGACCCACCTTATACTGGATCGAGACCGAACCGTGATCGGCCCAATCTTTGTTATAGTGCTATTATTTCACAATATTTGAACGAACCGAGACTGGAACAAGAACGGGCTGCAACAAGCTGAGTCGACCTTTTAGACCAGTAGCTCCAAATTTTTCTTGAGCTACATAGGAATGCTCGTTGATAAGGTTCTAAGAACTTAAAAAATTACCATTTAGGAGGAAGAAAAAACACATTTCTGTTGCAACACAAACAGCAAAGACTTTACACTGCAAATTGGCGTGCATCTCAAATTTACCTTTTCACATTCCATATGTATAATTTTACATGATCAGCCATATTCTTTTAGAATAGTCTAGCAAAAAAGAACTCATATTTACACAGCATGAAGATTAACGATTTCACTTTTTTTACGTTGATTCTTTTAAGCATGTAAATACAGATTTTGGCAGTGCAACTGCAAATCAAGTTGACTCTTTTACAAATTAGACCCATTAGAGATGAAAATCTGTAATTGCTGCTCAATCTGAAGGTACCTTCACACTAACCCAACCCGACATAGTTTCGTCTATCATCTACCAGATGACGCCACTTCCCGACCCGTTTCGATTTGACTAAAAAACAAATTTCGTTTCGTAAAGGAACCACCGCACATTTTCCTCTGTCTCATTTGTTATTATTTGAGTAAAGAACGGAAATGCCGGATGTGGATAACGCTGACATTTCCGTTCGGTCAATGCACCATCATCATTCACGAGAAAAGGACCCAACCAACAAACACCTACATACGTGACATTAATCGGACATTGAAAGAGACACGCCACCAAAACAATAGAAGAAACGACCAGAACAAAAAAGGCCAATATTCATCAAATTTTATGGAAATTTCCTACAAAAAAAATATATATTCGAAACAGAATGCCAATGACTTGTGCCGACAGCAAATCCTATGACGACTGGTCACTGTCTGCTTTATACCCAACTATATTCGTTTTTGTTTATTATAAAGTGAATGCAAACGGCGCCCCGCTAGAGTTGTTGGTTTCTAGTTGTAAACAAAATTAAATGCATTCCCTTTCTCTCTATAGACGTTTCATTAGTTTGAATGCTTCATTTACATAGAAAACCGAAGAATATTGTACTGTAATGAAAGGAATTGTAGACGTTTTTTTTTTAAAGAAAAATTTTTAAAGACCATCAGTCAATGACGCCTCAAATGCCAATAAAAACAATAAGGCTACTACAGGAGCGGCTTTAGCGCCTTCGCGGCCCTCAAAATCGCTGAATCGCACAATTGCAATCATTAACAAATCATCAACGCGATTTTGGTTGTTCTGCGTATTAGACGCACATTGTGGTTAAACGTTAATTTGCACAATACTTATTGGGACTTTCTGCTGTTTTATTAATGAATGAATCACTATGATTAACACGAAACAACTGTAATTCTTCGTATTCTTTGTAGTAGCATGAGGTGGACAAAATTTTTTTTTTGTTAATTTTTTTCACATTGTCTGGCGCCATCCGCAAACTCTTCTATGAATTATTGTTTTAGAAGAGAATTGTGCCACCCAAATGCAGGATGTGTTGACTCTTGAATACACAATTACTAATCTATCGAATTGGTGAAACATTAGACGTAACGGTTACAAAACCATCCGATTTCAGCACACAATCATGAAACTGTATTTTTCGCAAAAACAAATTCCATTGTATCTATAGAAATATTGTGGGAAATTTGGAGTTGAACACTAGATTATTGTGACACTAATTGGACTTAATCTGAGGATTTTTGTATTTAAAAAGAGAATGTGAAAAACTCTTGACATTCTCAATTAGACGATAGTTGTTCCATTTAAGT
Source organism: Epicauta chinensis (assembly GCA_021725515.1). Classification (NCBI taxonomy): domain Eukaryota; kingdom Metazoa; phylum Arthropoda; class Insecta; order Coleoptera; family Meloidae; genus Epicauta; species Epicauta chinensis. The sequence goes on from JAEDXX010000134.1 coordinate 187,085, forward strand.
AAAACTGGGCAATAAACTTTGAAAATGTGCACATTACCCGTATACACACACACACATACACATTTATAATATATAAAATAAGCGGCCATATTGCGACATATTCTATAAAAGTATTTATACAAAGAAAATAAAAACACGTGCAACATTTCAAACAAAAACGTTCTTATTCTCCAAATAGTTCCCATGTCATTCGGTTTTGTACGTGAACTATTACTCGATTCATCAAATCAATCCGTATCTTTATCGTCCAGTTTATAGTCGGTCTATTTTAACTTGGCTCGATATAAGTTATTGTATGCAATTTTGTTATTATCCAAATGCTTTTCAAACAAAAATTCTTCAAATTAGTTCTTTTGTTATTCCACTTTATGTGTATTCATCAAACAAATACGTATCTTTATCGGCCAGTCTATAGTTGATCTATTTTGACTAGGCTCGACCTCTGGCATGTAGTAATTTGAAGAAGATAAAGGGCCGTACAACATTCTTATTATCGAGATAGTCTCTTTGCTGTTGCAGGTGAACTTTTACAATTTTGATCAATAAATCCGTATCGTTATCTGTTAGTCTACAGTCGGTCGAGTTTGGCTTGACCAAAACGTCCTTTTTCATCAAATACATCCCTATCTCTATCGCCCAGTCTATAGTCAATCTATTTCAACTTGACTCTATCTGACTTATTGAAAGTATAAAAATCTACCACTTCAAATGAGTAGTGAGGCGGTTGAGAGCGTCTTGACCTTTTTTTTTTTTGGTGGAGGTGAAATGCTATTACGCACCCCCCGGGCATGGTTCTGCCCACCCGGGGGAGTGTGCGACTCGAGGATGCTCAAGGAGTCCCCATACCCACTAAAACCCCTCCGTTCTTCCAGTGTCATCCCGGGACCGTTGAACACATTCTTCAGGGTGACACTTTGTCTGTCTCTTCTCATGATCTCAAGTTTTCATAATTTTTATATTATCATCTATCCTTTTTTTCATAATTGTCGTCTTGACCTGACCTGACTTATTTCAAGTATTTATAGTACAAGTAAAATAACGAGATTATCATTTAAAACAAAAACGCCCTTATTCTTCAAATAGTTCTCTTGTTATTGGGCTTTATACGTAAATTATTACACAGTTCATCACCTAAATCAGCCAGTTTATAGTCGGTCTATTTTGACTTGACTTTGACAATCGAAATAAAAAACATAACATTTCAAATAAGTAGCTCTGATCTAATTGAGATCTATAGACATCGGCGGCTTTATATTTTGCTGTATAGTCGGTCTATTTTGACTTGACTTGATTTACGTTAAGTAGTTATACAGAGAAGATGAAGAAATAGTTCATGTAAAGAAATGCGTCGTTCATTGAACATACCTGTACTTTTATCTATTAGTTTACAATCGGTATATCTTGGCTTGACCTGACCTGACTTAGTGCTAGTTTCTGTTCATCTAAAATAAAGAGCATCACATTTAAAACAAGTGATTGTCAATGTAATTGAGATTTATGCACATCTGCTTCTTCATCCTTTAATGTATATTTTGATTTGACCTGACCTGACTTAAATAAAGCATCTAATAGTTCACACAAGTAGTTCTCACGTGATTGAGATTTATACACTTTCGCCTCTTTATATTTGCTATAAAGTCGGTCTGTTCCGACTTGAGCTAGATAACAAAAATGTGACCCCAGGGGTCTCCCAGAAATATGCATTTTAGAAGAAAATGAAGCCACATTTTTAACATTTCTTTGCAAGCACTTTTATGTACAGAAAGAGCCTACCATACAGAAAAATTGTTGGTTTTGAAATAGTAATTGTATTGTGTAAACTACCGTAATGTTGTGACTTGTTTTGATACGACTGCAAATGTTTATCGAAAGCAAATAAAAACAGGTGGCACGTTTCAAACAATGACGTTCTTTTTCTCCAAATAGTCTCTATATTGTGGGGGATTATTCGGAAGTCGTCATATTCATCCCTATCTCTATCTTCTAACCTAAAAATACTTCATCAAGCAGTATCTTCAGTATAGATAGTTTCGCTTTTTAAGGGAGTGAATTTGGTTAGCTTCAATTGTTTTGGGTCAACAATCGTAGAGATTTTAGCCCTATTCTCATCATTTTGACACCCCTTATCACAGGCGAATTTGTAGCCCGAATCAAATAAGAGCATCGATCTTTGTCGTAGCGCATCAGCAACATGTGATTATAAATATGTTGGAGAAAGACGGAATACATGGCTACTTTTATACAAATCTTCTTTTTCTCTCCTATTGTAGTGAATCGATTTTGACTTAAAGTGGCTAGAAGTAGAATATAGAACAAAAGGCGAATTAGCCAGTGAAACGATTGTAGAATTGTTCTCGATCCGACTGCCCAGTATCATATTGGAAGTCTACAGTTGGTCTTCATTAGACACGCCCCACAAATGTCCTTCTACCGCTGTACGATCTATAATTTGTCTGTGCATTACAAATTCAATAGAGATAGAGATGGAGATTTGTAAATGAATTCCATCAACGTAATCCCAATAAAACGTACAACATCTAGGAAGGAAATAATAAAGAATTCTTCTTGATAATTGTTAGAAGTTTCCTATGAATTCTTTCCCATTAAGTTTAATTAAAAATAACTACAATAACAAGAACAACAACAGCAACAACAATAACAACAAAAAAGCCTTATTTTTAATTATAATTATTATAAACAATTATTTGCTGCCTTTTATAGAATTAAATAGCATGCATAAAGTAGACATGAAGGTCTTTTCAGTAACGGTTACCGTATTTTTTCCAAAAACATAGAAAAATCCGTATGCCGGAAAATTACAACACTCCCTGTGTCTATTTCTTTTATAATTTATTGTTAATTAATAGAAACGTACAGTGTGACACATGCATATTTCGCCACAATTATCGTATGTTTATAGTTAATTATTTGCAAACAAAAATCGTGGATTTTACTCCGTATTACGTAAATTGTCAGTCTTTATCTTGTTGGCTTTCCGTGAATTTTTCGACTGAAAATCGATTAAATTTGAACGAAAAACCAGCTGCGATAGTTTTGCGGTTTCCAACTTTTTGTTCATATATATTTTTTTAAATATTTAATATGCGTTGCACCAATTACAGATAACTTAACGGACAGTTAATGTTAATTGAGGGGATAATCGATGATTGACCTTTACCGTTTAAGGTTCAATGTTTTTCTGTTGTTCTGTAAAATTGAATTTATCTTGACCATTTGTTAATAAAATTTGTCAGACATTTAATAACAATAAAAATGAATGCAATAATAAATTAAATTTAACGATGATTTATTAGCAATTCGCTTTGTTTTGTGTACTTGACAACGTTGTGCTGTTTGTGCATAAAATAAATTAACGAAATCCGTACCGGATCTGGTCCCCCGGACGAGATCCGCTCGTGTCTGTCAAGGTTACAGTATAACAACAAAAAAACTATTTGATTCTGATAAATAAGCAATTATTTCTAATGTAATTAATTAAACCACAGTTAGTTTAACGAATAATTGTTGTTTAATAGAATAAATTTGCAAGTTCAATGATCTAAATACACGCATACTGATTCCTCTCTAATTTATTCATTGATCGGGACAAATTCCGTGTAATATCCGCATTATTTGCGTTACAGCCAAGTTTGCAGATGGGTGCGATTTTGATCCGCCAAGTCCGTAGCGGACCCAATTTAAATTCAATTCGTGAATCCTCAGGATTTATCCCAAGGTTGAAATTAACTATAATTGATAAAACTTTCTCTAATCATCGATTTCTCAATATTAAATTACCGACATTATATTGAACTTATTGGAAATTATGAAATTTGTTATGTAACTAGCCCCATACCGATCCATGCAAACTTTCATCCCTTTGGGGGGTTTGAATGCACAAAAATCCTGTCGCAGGACTATTTTGTTTTTAAAGGCCAATTGCACTGCAAAACGATATATAGTCGGTGGAATTAAGTTAAAGCCAGCAATTCTTTCAGTGGCGCGTTTATTGTATGTTTAATTGAAAAAATAGCCTCATTATCCATTATTATTATTATTATTCAGGGGGCGAGCACCGAAAAAAAGTTTGTCTAGAGCGCAAGAAAATCTTGCCTATTGATTATTCAATGTAACCCGAATCAATTATTTATGCGTACAGTTGTGATCGGCGATTATTTTGAATTTACAACAAGTTGTCAGCAAGTTGTCAAGATAAAAGCTCAGTTGTTTGATTATTTTCGATTAAACAGTGGTTAAATTTAACTGTCGGTTAATAACCTTTGGTGTTATTATTGAAAACGGCATAATAATAGTAAACAATAAAAATTAGTGTACTGCTTTGTTTCATTAAATTAGGCAATTGTTTAATTTAGCTGGTAGTTAAGTGGAAAATTAGCATCGAGTTTCGGGTTTTCTTTGTCTACTTAAATCTTAACTTCAAGCCACCTCCGGTCTAAGTCGTCAAGTATAATTGAATTAAATAAAATTTTCAATTTAACGAAGTTTAGGGTGATTTAAGTTCGGATTAAGGCAAATTTTAGGAATGAAAGATAAACCGAGCTTATAACGTGCAGTTGACGATATCTTAATTTTCCGCTCATGTACCCGTATTATTAGTTATTTATTTTTCTTTAAAAGATAAGCGACCTAAACTAAGCCCGGTTTATCTTGGGACCCTTAAATGATTTAAAGAAACCCTAAATTCGAACCGATACGGTTCGAATTTAGAAAGATGAGATTCTTAAATGGAACGACTGCTTGAAATCATTATTTAAGCGAAATTAACTGACGAGGAAACAAGTCAATTGTAACGCTTTAATAAAGCGGAATTTAAGCTTTCCTCAAGCATAAAGCAATTGAAGCTCATTATGTTTAAAGATACGTTTAAGCAAGCTCTAAAAATGGCAAATAAGTCAGATCTTTATTTTAAATTGAATACGGTAAAATATTCAATTTAACCAACTTTAGGGCGATTTAAGGTCACATCAAGTCAAAGTTTAGACACAAAAGATAAGCCGGACTCATAATCGTCTATCCGCAATATTCGTTTGTTTAACTTAGGCTGGATTTCACTGCTGATTAATTGGAGGTGAATAGAATTTCGGCCCGGATTATCTTGCTTTACTTGACAAAGTAAAAGGATTCTTATATTTAAGACTGCTTAAAATCAAACTAATTACTGATTAAGTTTTTCTAGTTAAGTGGTAAAAGTGTAACGAATTTGACATAGCTTAAAACAATTCTAAACAAAGTTATCTTGAGTATCACTCAATTAGAGTGTACTTAACTTCGGCACGTACTTAAATCGAACAAAACGTCACTGTTAAAGCTAGCAACGAAAGATTAACCGGTCATATAGATATGTATTCCTTTTGTGTTTTTTGCGCCTTAAATTTCCTTACTAATTGCAAGCTTAATTAGGTAATTATCTAACTTGAGTGCTTACAAAGTTTAAGGTGAGTTTAAGTGGAACTGTAACAACCAAATATTCACATTCGGCTTTTAAACTAATTGTTGACCAATCATCAATCAAATCCAGGTTGAGGCCAAAAAAATTATGAGCCTAATTTTAAGCTTAATTCTATAGTTTGAAGGCTCACTAAGTTTAAGGTGAATTTAAGTGGAATTGTACGAACAAAAGATAAATCGGCCACATAAATATGGATTCCTCTTTATATATTCTGCGTTTTAAACTAAATGTTGAGGAATCATCAATTAAATTGTGGTTAAAGCCAAAAAACACTTGGTCGTGAGCCTTTCTCAGTTAAAGCTTGATTCTCTAGTTTGAACGCTCACTCAGTTTGAGGCGACTTTAAGTGGCGCTGTAGAAACCGGCCTTATCCCATCAATTTGATAAATTCCGTGTACAGTTTCGTTAAAATTAATTGATGTTGATGAAACTACTCAGAATTCTCAATTAATCCACCTTATTTAGACGTAAACGTAGAAAATTAAATTAAACAATCAACAGTTAGATTGATGATCGTGTGTAGTGCGTCAAACAACCAAAAATAAAACGATTTCCATAGCAATTATCAATCAAAATTTGTCAACGACGACAAGGCCGCCGAAACAAATTGTGCCCCAAAAAAAGAGCACACCTATTAATCAACCGTTAATTAATATACGTCAACTAATCACCAACTGGAGTATTGATTTTAACCACAATTCCCGGACCCTGACTGACACACCGGAATCTCAGAAATTCCGCACTATTGTACTGTCTCGAAAAATTGCACAAATTCGGCACAGCCTGTAGTTTTTTGTTGATCGTTACACTCGCAGGCGGCCCTTTATCTTATAGAAAAGCAACTTGGGGCCCGTTTGCGGAGAAGACCGGTCCTGTGGCGCCGAAAATACGTGTCTTGCGGCCATTGTCTCTCTCCCCCTATCAATTCGCTTAAATACCAATTTTGCAAATTTGGTATGATTGACTTATATGAGAGTTTGGAATTGGAGAGAAGGAGGAGGTGGAGGAGGTCATCGTCTGTATATATTTGTTGCATGCACACAACACATCGCCGCTACAAGTTACGATCTACGTTTCAATTAATTTCAAAGACAAAGAACACTAGTCAGATATTCAAAGTTGCGTTACAGATAAAGATAGATGGTTTTAATGGTAGTCCATCTGTATAACTACTGTCTATATTTATATGTATGTTGGTGTGTGTGTTAGTGTCTTTTTAAACTTTCAACTCTACTACTAGTCGAACAAAACAGTCTTTTACGGTAGTGGTAGCGGTGGTGATGTGTACAGGGCCGCCCTGTGCTATTATCATCAATCGCCGTAACAATAGTGATTAAAGCCTGTGTGTGCAGCTTGCGGGGAGCAACAGTGCTGCGCTAAGGTTGTTATCGTCGCCGTTTCTGTTTACATTCACCAAACAAACGCACACACACACGACGTTTTGTTAATAAAGCGACAGAGCTCCACCACTAAAAATAACCCACCGTCGGGCGCGATTCTAGCACGACAACAACAAGAGAAAGTGCTCAAATCCACCCTGAACGGCAACGGCGACGGTATAACGAGAAATTGTTGCCATCACCCTTTACACACAAATTGACGCACAATGGGAAATAACGGACGATTATCCGAATATTAGCCTCCGGCGGTTTTTCCGGCGAAAATTCACAATACTAAAGCAATGATCAAAACAATTGACACGATTGAAATAATAAGACAACGCGTTGATGCGATTAATCGTTGTAGAGTAGTAGTGGCGGTGACTGTGTTAAGGTAGTTGATAATTAAATTTTTGTTTTTGTTTGTTTGTTTTTTTTGTTTATTGTTATTATAAAGAAACATGTGCAAATGTGGTGGAGTTTTCCAATTATTCCTATTATCACCACCATCGACAAGGGTGTTTAGTGTTATATTCTTAGTGTTGTGCCTGTTTAGTTATACATTACCGAAGAAAATTAGGATAAAAAGGGAGATCGTCAATGATACCATTGTAAGTTGTTTTGGGTGGATACGAGAAACCCCATATGCAGGGGGGTGGGTGAGGGAAAAACAGATGACTAAACTGGAAATCGATACAACTCACCCTGTGTTGGTGGTTACACGTAAGGCTAGACCCGAAAAAAACCGGCGTATTGTTTCCAAATTTATTCAACTGGAATAAGGCCAATTAGTGTAATGAAGTGAGGCGGGGGCCACCCCTTAATACCCCAATAATAATAATAATAATTAACCAACACACCCGTTTGTTTAGAGTTAATCGAACATTTTTTTTTATTGATACAAAAGACTAAATACAAATATTTATAATTTTTTATCAAGTCGCCTTAAGATAAACAAAAAACGATCGTAACTAGGATTGAGGTTATGTTTGTTTGTGTGTAAACGCCTTAAATTATTATTATTATTACTATTATTACTGTTGTTATTGAACTGATAAGAAGATATCAGTAAATTGTATTCATCCTGTAATTTACATGTTTATTCCATTCCTACTTATGATAATGATAATGATAATAATAATAGTATAAATTCTAATCTAGTAGGCTTTAAAATGGGTTGTGTTTTTTTTTGGTGGGACATGCGATATAATCTTATTGTTATTTAAAATAAAGTGCATCCAAAAATATTTCCAATCTATTCATAAGCTTATTATTTATGGAAAAACGACTCAAATTAACATATTCATATCGATAGAATAGTTTAAAAAAACGTCTATTTATAGTTATGTAAATGATATTTAAATCATAATCTATCGGGTGTCCCAATCGGAGCGGGCTAGTGGACAAAATCGTATCGTTCGTTAGCGTTAAAGCGGATAGATAGTGTTGTTTGTGTGGTAAAAGCGAAGTAGCAATAAAATAAGATATTGCACAGTAAAAAGAGTATACTCACAGTAACAACAATCAAAATTTACGCTAGAAATCGTCCGACAAGTCTGCTGAAAAACTAGAGTTTTTTAAAATATTTTCAAAGTTCAGATTATTTAGAGTATGTTCATGTCATGGCGTACAGACATCGGATTGGTCAAATTCAAGATCATAATAGGAACATTGAGAACTGATTGTGCTAGTACCAGCGAGGCTTCTTCGACATGGACGTACCCTTACTTTTCATTCGTACATTGTGAGAGTTGCCAATTTTACTGTGTAAATCAATTCCACACCAATTGACAAGTGGCTAAGTAGAATGCACAATAAAATCGGATGTTAAACACTAAAATCTTAGACGATTTTTTTGAATTGGTTTTGTAGCGTTGTGCACACTAAGATAGTTTCAATTACGGTAAAAAATCAATGAAGCAATTGAGTAGTAGGTAAACGAAATTCTGACAATAGAATACGCATTTGAGCGCTAAAAAAGTGTGATACACAGTAAAAGTGCGCATCAAACAAGCTAATTTCTTACTTTGCGTCAAGCGTTTTTGTTAAGTCAGAATTAGTGCGGTGATGTTTCTTGTTGAATTGTTAAAACGTTGTCTTTATAATTTGCCTTAAATCCAAACGATATAAATGTAGATTGCACAGTAAAATCGAATTCTTGCACATTATACTGTAGAAGTTGCATTTTTAGAAAATGTGCAATAACAATTGATGCACTATAAAATTATACAGCCAACGGTAAAACAGATAAACTCCATGTGCTCGTGAAGATTTTCATGCACAGTAAAATCGAATTTTGAACATTAGAGTACCTGATTTATTGTGCAAATCGTCGATTTTACCGTGCCAAAATCGTGATGGGCGTGACGGTTGGAAAAACACGACTAATTCGTGAAGATTAGGTGAACGATCGCTTTTTATCGTTCAAAGAAACCGATAAATTTGGAAACCGGAAGATCGTCGAGATTTTCTGTTGTGGTTTCGTAACTTTTACAAATTCCAAATAATCCAGAGATTAGAAGAAAACAAATAAAATCCCACAACGTTTCATTGAGGTAACAGAAATTCTAAAATAATTCAGATTTTTGGAAACCGAAAAAGTTGCTAACCCATTTGATTTTGGGATCTATTTTAGCGGTGGATTTCCGTTTCTTTCTTTTTTTTCCGATTTATTTTGATTGGTCGCTTCGCAATGATATCATCATTTCCTTCCGGTCGTGTGCATGTGTGCGTGTGTATGTATTCTATTATGTACAATTAATCGTTCTTGGAAAGATTTTGATTTCTAAATTTATAGACGCGTACATTGAGTCCTTTGTTTTTTCAGTTATTTTCATTATTCGATTTATCTTATCGTTGGTAATTAAAATTAATACAAATTATTGACAATTGCTTATAGTTGAGAATTAAGGTTAACGTCTCAAATAACACGGTTTGATTGTATATAATGCTATAACAGAAGCTTTCGTTGTGAAAAGTTTCTTTATAACACGGAATCTCTATAGAACGGTTTTGCTGTACCTACACTATCTTAGGATATGTAGACTTGACGACAATCCGTAGATAACACGATTTTATTTTATGGTAACTAGAAAGTCTTGTATAACACGGGATTTTCGTCCAATTCTTTCTTCTACCTAATTTTAAACTCGTTTACTGTGGATTTTGAGGGTGCGTTCATGTCCAAGATGCCTCACTATGCTACTTCGCTATTCCACAGACGTTGTGGGCTTTACGTAAGATAAACCTTTCTGTTTTTCGATGGGTTTTGCGCTAAACTTTCAAGATAGCACAGTAAAACATCTTTTGGCCCCTTTGGGGGTCATGTTAGCAGCGAATTAGCAAGGGATCGTATCTTCGACGTTAACGTACCCTAAAACTGGTCTTTGCTGGCTTAAGTGTCAATTGAAGGTTAAGTCGAGATCGTCTCCGCAATTTAGTAGGCTTTATCGCTTGTAAAAATACTGAGCTAGTGGTGTATTTTGGAAATGGCAGTACTAAATTATAGCGAAGTAAAATAGTTCATTTTTACCAGATTCTCAAGAATTATCCGAAATCTTTGTATAAAATTGAAAATAAATTATCTTTCTTTAATAATAGTACCAGCAGAGCAATGGAGTGCAGTGCAGAGTAGGCTTAACTTAAGGCAAGAGCCTTACATATCGATTACACAAAACGACGATAATAAACACATCTGTCTCATTCGTTTTGTATGTCTTTGCCAAAAAATGCAAGTCATTCAAGGACCACTATAAAAAAACTGCCAACCGTACGGAAATTGGTGGAATTGACCCCGATCTGGACTTTCTACAAAAACTGTGACATCATTAGGTGTAATTTGCACGGCCTACTCTGTTGGTGTTTTTTTTTTAATATAGAAACGGGACAACCTGTACGTTTCGTTACAGGTGGTCGTTGCGATAAAAAAATCAATAAAAATAAAAACTAATCAAACATCTCAATTAATAAAATCATGTCGCTGCAACGATGCTGATTGAATTAAGTTTCGAAATGTTGTTCAGATGTCTGGCGCCACTTCTGCCAACATAAAGACGACGACTACTCATCATCATTAATTTCCCCCAAAAATATTGAAAGAAGACGAAATCGATAGATTGTAGTGGTTTAAATCAATCAACACACACGGATTTTGGTGGGGTAAAAAAAAACGAAGAAATTGACGAGAATAACGGCGAGAGATCAACAAACCTCGCTTGTAGCGGAAATATTTAATCAATGATTTTAGATGAAGTGAAATTAGATAAAGTCAAGCGACGCGACATGATTATAACATCGCACAAATAAAACGATGAATTCAAAAACAAAACAAAAAAAATTTAGCAATTAGGCGACAAGATGACGGAAAAATTGTAGAAAAACGTGCCTGTTAATTGTCCACAATCCGTTTGTGAATCATACAAATGTTTTAATAATAGAATGTGAAAATTTATGAATCGACCGAAATATGGAAAATTGATAAAATGTGTTGTTTTCATTCAAAAAACTTCAAACATTACCATATGGTAAATCTGTGAAGATGAATGACTCAAACAAGTGTTGTTGGAGAAATGGACAAAAAAGGCCTCTCTAATCGGGACGCATAAATATCATTTTTATTGCTGCTCGTCCACAATTATACCGTCGACGATATATTTCTATATGTTGTTGTTATTTTCAGATGATCATAATGAACTTAATTGATTGATAAATCAAACAGGATATTGAGTTGAATTAGATATGATTCATGTACAATTGAAATAACAACACACACAGCTGAATATGTGTCTTGAAAAATCCTATTTCAAAATAGAAAATGCGGTTTTCTAGCCTTTCACAAGTGTTTATTGTAATGGAAAGATACGGGAAAAATGATTCATTATTAATCACCTGTAAATGTCGTTCAAGTTTATTAACGTTCAGTGACTGAAACAGACCTTCCACAATGCTGACGCCAACGTTAAATCGAACACGAGCAACCAGAGAAATCGGGTTTATTAATATTCCCACAGGCTAATTTCAGTTTTGCTGATTCACACGATAACGCCCCAGTATTTCGGATTCTAGCAAAAATACGAGGACTTTTTGATTAAATTGGCTGTCCGACAGGTTTACAAAATTGTTCTGAAATCGTGATTGTATTCTGAACTAAACTTTTATTCCATAAGCGGAGCTTAAACTCGACTTTGCGTTAGCTCAACTAACACTACTGTGAGTTCTGTTCAGTTAAAGTCAGATTCAATACCTTATAAAAGTTAAGTTTTAGGCCGGTTTAAGGCACGCTTGAGCCTTAAGACAATCTAAAGTTATACGTACAATATGAGTTACCAATTGATATTAAAACGCGGCTTAACATTGCCTTTTATCAGTCTCATGCATGCTTACAAGATTCATTTTAATTATATAAAGTTGAAACTTTACATACAAGTAGTTGAGACTAATTTAAGCACGACTTAACCAGCAGTTAGGTCTGCAATCAACTTAAAATATGCAACAAAGACTCGTTTTAGTTCGGCGCGTTACTTAAGTTGTGTCTTCTAAGTTCATTTTAAGTTTCAAATAAGTTTTAAATGTATCTGAAGTCATCTAATGTAAGAGTTTTATGCAACGCTTTAATTGTAATTGAAATGAGGCTTAAGTTTAGTAACTTAAGTACTATGTAAGCTTACTATATGCTTACAAGATTTATTTTAATGATGGAAACTTAAAAATTTACATACAAGTAACTTGAGACTAATTTAAGCAAGACTTAACAAGAGATTAGTTCTGCAATCAACTTAAAATATGTAAAAGACGACTCGTTTTACTTTGGCGCATTGCTTAAGTTGTGTCTTCTAAGTTTAGTTTACGTTTCAAGTAATCTTAGATTAATTTAAGGCAAAGTTTAGCCTTGTAATAGGGCGCGATCTAAGTAGAAAATGTTGACGAGGTCTTAAATGAATTTAAAGTCATCTAGTGTGATAGTCGTTTTGTTTGACTGTTTTAATTTTAATGAAATGAGGCTTAAGTTTAGTGACTAAAGTACCATCAGCTTTGAGGAACGACTGAACCTTAAGAAAACTTAAAGCTACGCACACAGCATGCGCCGTTAATTGAAATTAGAGCGCGACTTATCTTTGCCGTTTATCCTATTTACAAGATTTATTTTAATGATGTAAACTTAAAGATTTACTTGCAAGTAGCTTGATACTAATTTAAGCCAGACTTAACAAGCAAAACGAAGTAAACCTGTAATCAACTTAAAGTATGTAGCATAAAGCTCGTTTTACTTAGGCACCTTAAGTTGTGCGTTTTAAGTTTAGTTTAAGTTTCAAATAAGTTAAGGCTAACTTAAAGCAAAATTTAGCTTGGCAATACGACTAGATTTAAGTAGCAAAAGTTGATGAAATCTTTAATGAGCCTAAAAGTTGTTTTGAACGCTTTTGTTGGAATTGAAGTGAGGTTTAAGTTTATTGTTTTAAGTATCTTAAGTTTTAGGCTAATTTGAGGAACGACTGAGTCTTAAAAAAAGCTAAAGTTACGCATACAGCCTGAGTCGCTAATTGCAATTAAAGTAGGTTCCATGATAATAAGCAAAAGAAAGTTAAAGCTGTATTCAACTTAAAATATGAAACAAAAGGTTCATTTTACTTTCACATACTACTTAATTTCTGTCTGCTAAATTTAGCTTGAATTTCAAGTAAATTCAGGCTGACTTAAGGCCAAGTGCTGACGAGATCTTAAAGAAACCTAAAACGCTTTAATTGGAATTGAAATGAGGCTTAAGTTTGACGACTTAAGTACAATAAGTTTTAGACGATGCAAGAGCATTTCCTATTATTAAAATAAGTTTAACTTAAGTTTCAAAGTTGCCTTTAAACAGTTTAGGTTGATTTAAAGCAAGCCTTATCTTAAGTGGAATTTAAGTGCAAATTCATGGACTTTCCATTGAATTCAAGCATGGGAGACGAGAGTATAAGATTCGTCTACAGTTTTCGTCGATTCTCGGACACTCTCGTATCCTCCACGTCGATATTTCAAGGATAGTGGAGTAATTTTCGTTTCCAGCACAGCATTAAAATAAATTCTGCGCAATCACAGCCTCAATTAAGGTTTAATTCTGGAAAAGTATTCAACGTAGAGCAGATTATTATATACGCCCATATTTTTGGCAAACCTCCCACAACCCCATTGTTCGAGCGTAATTTGGACCACTATAATTTCTACAGCCGCCTTGATGAATGACAGTGCTATTTCAGCGTTCCATTGTTGTTTCTTTTAACGCCTTAAATCCACCACACTTTTGATGCTTCATAATTCTTTCAGCAATAAAAGAGACAACAAAGAACGTAACAAGACAATATTTAAGGTTGGTCAGGTAAATTGAGAGGTTAACCAATAAATCCTCTTAGGTGGCAATAAAAAAAAAACCATACCAATAATAAAATCGAATACGTCACAATGGGACGACTATAATTATTTATTCATTCAACGCACATCTAGTACGCGAATTCTTTTGTTTACTTGTTTTTTATGAACGTATAGTGAAACAAAGTAGGCGATAGAAAGCTATTGTTTTGCTTGATTCGGGAATTGGTTAGATTAAGATGAATTCCAGGTCTAGACGGCTATGATCAATAATCAGTGCTGGCAGTATTCTTGATTTATCGCCGTATTTTTGGCGCGTACTGTATTTTCGTTATCATTCCACAAAAAGAGAACAAAAAAACGTGTAGAGCAGATGTTTATAATTTACAAATTCTATTTAATTATTTGCTAATCGTTTGGAAATGTTTACGCTTTGCCAAAAGCTATAATTATTGGCCAAACACACGAAACTGTGTCCTTTGTTCGGTGTTCGCTTAGGTGGGTGCTTTGTTACAAGCAAACAATAAAAGTACCAAAAAAACGCTTAGTAATCGGCTGAAATTTTAGAAAATCGTCAAGGTTCGCAGTTGTAAGCGTTTTGCAATCGAAATGAAACTGTCCGAAAGTGTATAACTGTATTGGCAACGGTTCAGATGGCGCCCAGACATGGTGGCATTTCCGGTCATATAGCCACCGAATTTTCAGCATTTTCAAAACTATAACAAAACAAAAATTAGATAGAACTTCACTGTAACATAATGAACTCTTGGGATGATGTGATAATTGATAACCTTAGACTCCATATTTATTGATAATTTCTCCACTAGAACCGATTTTCAATAAATATTTTTGTTTCAAATCGAATTATGTCGAGTTTGTTGGCTTCTTTTGTGCTAGTCCGGGGGCGGTGGGGCGCTACTGACACTTTTTTATAACAAATTAACCTTGGTCAAGTTCCAGTTGTGGCGTAAAAATAAAATTTTTTCACAACAGAAAAAAAGTCCAACAGGATAACGCCATCAACTATAACAATAGATAGACTCAAAAAAAATATAATTTGCACTTCCTGCCAGTGATTGTGGGTGGCACCATTAATAGCCCTCTTTTATCATCGCCAGTATTATCACTATAGTTTTTTTTTTTTTTAAAATAATTTTGTGATTTTTACAGCAACACTATTTAATGAATTTCGGTTATTTACCACCAACACCAGATGGCGAGTTCGCTCTACGTACAGAGAATTCTATACATGATGCAATCAAGGGCATGCAACAATTTGCCGGTATTCCCGCTACGGGGCGTCTCGATCAACAAACAATTGAATTATTACAGACACCCCGGTGCGGTTTGCCGGATATAAATCCGGAAGTGTACGCAACACGGTGGCGACAATTTTGGAATCAGCGACGACGACGCCGGTACGCTGTACATGGACCGAAATGGCCCTACACAACATTGACGTGGAGGTGAGTTTCGGATTTTAATAGCAAACAATTAAATAACGGCAAGAAATTGGATTTTAATCGAATTAAGTATGCGAAGGGTTGTTAATAAGTTGTGTCTCATGATGATGTTGATGTTGAAGGTGGTGATTTTATAATAAAACTCGTTATTTTGTAGAAATTTAAACGAGCAATCGCATCTGTTAACTAACTCTGATTTCTTGTGTGTGTGTGCGTTTTATTTAAACCAATCAGGCACCCTTTTAGACAGATCTTAAAGTTGGATTGATTGAAACGTGTCTGTAATTATTGCAAAAACCGTAACTAAGTGCCTTGTGGTTATGATGTAAAGTGCTTTGGTAGAAGTTGTGATCTTACGAACGAACACTCAACCGTCAATAACCAATGATCTTGTACAAAATAGATGGCTGCTATCGCGAAAAAATTCAATCATCTTTGTCTGACGCAAAGGAAATGCTAGAAAGCCGTCTCTATCTGTGTCCGCATGCGCAGGCAACAGTTGTTTAGAGAAAGCGTCAGCAGGCTATGTTTTTACAAAAAAAATGGTCAAAAAATTCTTTACCTATACACCGTTTTATGAGAAATTACCGGAAGTTGCGGGAGAAGGGATATGTCCCTCCGGTTTTCCTTCTCTCGCAACTACCATCCCCAAGCCACGCCTTCTGACTGACCAGTTACATGAAACGGCTCATAATAATGATTCAATAGTTCCCCTGAAGTAGAACTCGTTGATTTCAAAGATGTTGCAAAGTTTCGTAAGCTTCGCAAAATGATTCTTTACAGCTACAATAGTCTCTTGTTTTGATCGAAAATACTGACTATAGAGGAAGAGTTAAACTTTTGGCAAAATTGAGTATATAACTAGAGGGTGCCAAATTTGTTTTGTCGGCGGAGCTTGTCGTACTTCATGCAAGTTAAACAATAAACTGAACCCCCTCCATTCCCAAGCCACGGCTTCAGACTGGCCAGTTACATGAAACGGCTCATAATAATGATTCAATAGTTCCCCTGAAGTAGAACTCGTTGATTTCAAAGATGTTGCTTTGTAAGCTTCGCGAAATGTTTTTTTACAGCTACAATAGTATCTTGATTTGATCGAAAAGAATGACCATAGAAGAAGAGTTAAACTTTTGGCAAAATTGTGTAACTAGAGGGTACCAAATTTGGGACTAGGAGCGTTGTTCCATCATTTGGTAGCCTCAATAGCATGATTTTGTCTTTCTACGGCCCTGGAGATTGTGTTACCTTATGCAAGTTAAACAATAAACTGAATCTACTTCCATCGACAAGCCACGCCTTCAGATTGACCAGTTACATGGAACGGCTCATAATAATGATATAACTTTCAATAGTTCCCCTGAAGCAGAAGTAATTGATTCCAGAGATGCTGCTAAGTTATTATAGCGTCTCAAAAGTGATTTTTGTAAGCTTCGCAAAATGCTTCTTTACAGCAACAATCGTTTCTTGATTTGATCGGAAATACCGACTTTCAAAGGAAGAGTTTAAGTTTTGGCAAAATTGAGTAATTAGATGATACCAAAATTGGGGACTAGGATGGATGTTTCAACATTTGGTAGCCTCAATGGCTCAATTTGGGCCTCCTAAAGTTCTTTTTCGAATCTTCTTGTAAGTTAAACAATAAATAGAATACCTTTAGTACTTCAAAAAGTAATTTGGTCTTCTTTGAAGCGGGATCACCGGCTTCGCTCCATCCACTGTTGTGGTGTAGCAGTTCTCATGCGCTTCTAATCTGTTGTTAATTTCTCAAGAAGCGCAATTTCATCTATTTCTGAAATGGTTTTGAATTGTGCAGCTCATTTTGTAGTTGTTGAGGAATCTACATTCGATTGGGCGCTCAGTCTGGAGATGAGTAAAGAAGGATCAAAAGCAGGACGAAGATGAAGGCAGTCTTGGTCTTAGACTTCCGCCAGAAAGCTTCGTCTCAGTTTTGCTCTTGTTAGAAAGACTTTTCCAGTATTATATGGCCAAAGCTTGGCAAAATCTTTCAGTTTAGTTTTCCACACTTAGTCTTGGTCTGGATCTGCCACAAGCGAGTCTTGGTCTTGTCTGGCTGCCTTAAATATGGCATTTTTTTTGCTTTCTGCAAGATAAAAACAAATACAAAGAACCGATTTTGTTCAGCACTAATTAATGTATAAATATCAATGCTCAGGGCTAAATTGATTTGCAGAATCTTATTATTTTGCGATCAAAGGGTTGAATTCGTTAGGTATAGTGTCAAACCCTGTATTATACAGCTGTGGCGTTTGATCTAAGCCATTAGTATTTTTCTCGTATTTTTGTTTGTTTCTCCAATAATATATGACAAAGATAGAATAACTTAAGAATATCTTTGTCTAACACGTTTCCTGATAGTAGTTTTGTTTGAGTGCTCTTGTCCCTCTTATAGCACAGTAAAACCGAGATTTTGGCTTGGATAAAATGCCGCATCTGTATGCGCTTATTACTGATACGATATTTTTCAATAGTGTCACGTAGACATTGGCCAAATGTTGCGTCATATGGATAGGCGACTCGCGCAAAAAAAAAATCAATAATAATTTTTGGTTAATTTGAATATTTCAAGTGGCACTCCATAAGGTTGTTTCACAAATCCGATGACGTCACTACAGACCCATCATATCTACCAACAAACAACAAAACACAGAGTGCTTAGTTGAGACGACACTTCTCATCATCACCGAAAGCCTACTCGAGCTTTAAGTAGTCCTCTCTTTCAATTCTCCGTACGTGCAGCCTCCACCACCACCACCACCTCTTATTGTTGTGTCGACAATAACCCAAATCAACCCTTCCGCACAACAATCGAATAATTTATCGAAATACAGTTAAAAAAATTGACGTTTACACCGATATCAAGAGGTAATTAGTTTTTTTGGGGGGTGGTGGTGGATAAGACCCTCTGTGTACTGGCAATTGACATTTAACCGGGCAAATATCAAATGGTGGCAGGGCAAATGGCACTAAATCCCAACGGTGTCAGAATTTCGTTTTTCTCGAACTTAAAAGCAATGACTGAAATTTCCAAGTCGATCTTCTGTCGTATTATGGTCGAGAACAAATAATAATAATAATACTAGTCGAGCGAAAAAAGGGGGTGGTAGAAAAATCAACGTGATCAATTCAACACCGACGACTCTTTCAATTAATATTCACCCCTTCTAGTTTTCCCAATCTCTCTACGAATATAAATATATGTTAGAATACTTGACTAATTCTATTCAATTTCCTACTTTTCCAGTCTAGAGGAAATTTCTAATTAATTCGTAGTTTTTTTTTGTGTGTGTGAAATTTTCCTATTATTTCCACGATAATTTCGTCGATTTTATTTAAATTCGCATATTTGTGTGTTTGTTATCAATCATGTAATATCATCATTGATAACACGATCTCTAATCCGTGTGTCATCTGATTGTGACAAGTAACACGGCAATCAATCGTGAAATTTTAATTAAAATTGAGTGCAGAATAATACACGCACGGATACTTAACGATTTGATTGTCGATTGGGCCGGTGTACGTGTGTTTATATGGTGCTTTAAGTCTTTGACAGTGTCAGCTGCTTGACCAACCGACAATTTTCGATATTAGCGTCAATGTCGCTTTGCGGAGCCGCAATCAGGACCGGCTCCAATCCATCCAGTGAACGGGGCAAAGTCCCAAAAAAATAAACTTCCACCGAACAAAATTGAGAATTCCTGGCGGGTTAAAAGGCGATCGTCACGGGCCCTCCTAAAATCCTTCTATGGCCTCCAAAGGGCTCCCTGGTCTTCTCCAAAATAACGGACATGTACTGTTTATCGTTTAGTGTTCTTTCTCAAATTGCAGTCGGGGTTTCTTATCAATAACTTCCGAAATGGTCCGTTTCGATATAACAGACAGTGCTTTTTGTTATTTTTCATATCTATTATCGCTCGAGCAAGTCAAGCAGAAATAAAATTTTAGTCGATTGTGATTAGGTCGCTACATGGCTGAAGAGTTGTCCGTTATATTGAGACAAATTTGCGTATGTTGTGACTGTATACACAGTTTTTTCAGATTTACAGCGTCCTCGATGATGCTAATTAGAATAAATGACTGAAATTTCAGTTCTTTTCGTTACAACGGACGTGTATTGAACAAATCATTAAAATGTCGAAATATAGAAAAGTTGTCCGTTGTATCGAAACACACTTCTTTACAGTGAAACCAAGTCTTGAAGATTAAAAAGAAACTGTCCGCTGTATCGAAACAGTAACATTTTACCCATTTATAAGCAAAATGTATTCAAATAAATTATTTTCGAAATGTTTCTATACAACGGACAGAATTTGTAAATCGATTCTTTGGAACCCGTCAAATGGGAATCAATTATGTTGTCCGTTATATGGAAATATGATCTCCAAGAGTAGTTTGAAACTAACAATCTCTCTCTATATAACAGACAGAATAGATTCTGGTCTCTGAAAGAGCACTGTCGCTGTAAAAAACTCTTAATTAAGCCGAAAAATTGTCTTAAATTTAGGAGAAAAAAAACGATTACGACTGAAATTTTAATGTCTTTCAATATACCGGACATTTATTGAAAATTTTAAGCGGCCTAATTGGCCGTCAAGTGGTTCGTAGTATTGAAACAAATTTCTCTACTGTAATTAGAATTTTTTCCAAAAATCTCAATATAACGGACATTAGTGTCCATTTAGAGTGTTTCATTCATGGATGACACTAGTGTCCTCCTCAATTAATTTTGCAAATTAAAGAATTTTGTCCGTTGTATCGAAAAAGTTGCGCCACATTGTGGCAGTTATTTGAACAAATCATTTTAGATTTGTTTCTAAACAACGGACAATAGTAGTAAATTAATTCTGGCAAACATTTCAAAGAGTTTAATCGTTTTTTGAATAAATTACAACTCGCTACAATTGTTTCTCGATATAACGGACAATAAAGGCTAAAATAGCAGAAAATCCAACAGTTTTACTTTTGGACGTGGAGACGAACCATTCTAAGGCAGACTTACCACGTTTAAGGGAGAAAATAGTCGACTGAGACTTTATCAAAAACGCCCCTCTTACTTTATAAGGGTAATGCCAAGGGCAACAGACGAAACAATATTTGGGGACGCAATTTTCTGCAATTATCGGGCGTTTCATGAAAAATTGCCGACAGTTCCAGACTGGATTTACTTATGTTTCTGATTAACTCCATCCACAAGTCACGCCTTCGGAGTGTTGAAGTTACATGAAACGATATCTAAGGCTGAAATATAAAAAAAAATGTTTCTGAGGGCAAAATGAGGTGTCTTTTTAGAAACCAAAAAAATCATCCAATTTTCTAAATAACAAAAGTACAATTTAATACATTTGTAGGATTCAGGGGTGGCCAACTTTCGAATATAAAATCTACTTCTTACCATAAAAATGTTTTGCAATCGACTCGTTGCCGTACCCCTGGTCTAGGGTGCATATACACTGTGTTTCAGTGTGCGGATAGAAAAGCAAAATATACAGAGCGTTTCAAGTAACTGTTTAATCTCAAATACCTCGCTTGTTTATTAACAGATCGAAAGGAAAATTCAAGAACTTAAAGTGCAAGGCTTCCCTTGACCATCAAACTGTTAGCCCATTTGGCTAATTTGGAAATATGGAAAAATACCCATTAAAGAATTAGTGAGTGCTAAAGATATTAAAGAATCGTCAGATTTTCATATTAAAATCTCAAAAATGTTCATTTGCAACTCTTTTATATCAAAAGTAGCCTGAGATCGAAGGTCTAGAGAGAAAAAACTTGCCTTTCGTTAGAATTAAAGGGCGGATTGAAGGTCATTTTGCTAGAATTACAACGCTCGAAAAGTAGAACAAATCAACAAAAATGTGTTCATAATTTTAAAGGTTTTTTTGTCAAAAATTGTTGTTTTTTCTATGCCAGAAACTTGAATTTGTTACCCCTGACGAGCCGTCTTTTAAACAATGAGAGAGAGCGGCCAGAATTTCATAGAAATTCGGTACAACTATGCACTTGTTTTTTCGCAGTAACGTTACGACGTCACGGTAGTAGTTCAACTGGTCCACTGCTTCTCTACGTTCGGAGTAGTTCGGATACTATTTCACAAGAAACGATAGACTATGCAAGTACATCAGCTGTAGCCAATACGCTCTATACGAATTTGTCAGGAGACTAGAATTTGCCTTGCTCCATCTCGGAGCAGATATCCGCCCTTTAGTTATAATTCACGAAAGACAAGAGCAATTGAGCACAACCGGCCGATCGCCATCGCCTTGCTGGCCACCCCTGATCGAATTGATCAAATATCTGGACACATCAGCGTTGTTGTTGTCCAATTCTTCGAAATTTCGCCAAAATACTTTTTCTTATAAATCGTCGAAAGACTGCGTTCGTTTCATTTTTTTCTTTTTTAAAAAGAGAAAAGATTTCGATTAAAAGTGAAGAATATACACGTCGTCGAACGGGAATTGGTATGATTGAATTATGATGGAAATAATTGGGGAAAAGCTACTAAGTGCATCTTAATAGGATTATAATGATAAAATATACAGAATATAATGGAAGTCTTATTAGAACAAAGTCCAAAAGACGCACACAGACGTTCGTAGAGAGATAGATGAAATTAATTTTATTATTAAATATTATATTATTATTTAAATAATGTAGTAGAAAAAAAATCTACATATTTTTTTTTTCATATTACAACGAAACACAAATATAAATGAATATGATAAGAATATTCCAGTTTTGTTATCAATTATGTTATTGATATATGTCGAGAATTAACGCCTACAAAAATTCCATAATTATTCCAATATTGGAGAAATTTATTAAATTTATTAAAGTTAAATAGTTCGCATTTCATCAACTGATCGATACAATATTAAAGGAAAACGTTTTGCGGCCAAAAAGAGATTTTTACCGACAAACCCATAAAATGACAATTAACAACTAACACTTCTAACTTCTAAATTGTTATTTTAAACAATTATTCGAGCAATAAAGACGGACAATAATCGCTTATCTGCGAGAGAGAATGAGAAACTCGCCAAATTCGTTTCGAGTTTAGTTGTTCTGTGGCTTACACTCGATCGCTAAAAATAAACGCAAACATTTAAAGGTTGAGCGGACACAACTTTGAAAATTTTAACACCGTTTCGTTGTTGATAGACAAAAATTTACAAAAAACCATTTTAACGCGGTATTCTGTCAAAAACTTTTCGCATTTACATCTCGATCTTTATGGCCATCGGAGGCAGGTCTCCAGTATCCGAAAAATGCGCTCACAGTACTCGTCCGAGAAGAAGAGAAACAGCATATTAAGGCTACTAATTAATCTTTTTGGGGATTCTTCATGCTGCAATAATCGAATCTTCATGTTCGCTTCTGTATCTTAACCTCGATCGCGATCCCGGAGTCACCTGAAAAAAGTGCGTTAGTCTCTTTTCAGTCTAAAAATGAAGATAGGTTCGAAGATTTAGTTTACGATTTGTCTTAGCCCAAATATTTAGCTTGAAAGCTATCAAATCGTCGTTTTCACTTGTTTTGCATGGTTCTTCAAAGTACGTAAAGTATCTTACAGCATTTCAGTTAAACTTCTGATGCACGCTTCTGTATCTCAATCTCGATCGCTATCAGCAGCCATCTGAAAGAAGTATCAGTTTCAGATTAAAAATGAAGATAGACAATCAAAGATAGGTTTTTGCCTTCAGCCGAAAGCAACCAAGTTTGCAAAATATCAATTAGTCCAAGAAATGGTATTCTCATGAAAGTTTACCCTTTTGTTAGTTTGCTATGCATTTTACTTTTGAAATAGCTGAAAAATTCATGATTTACGTTTGCTGCTAGATATCGATCCTGGCCGTTATCGCGGAAGAGCCTGTAAAATGTCGCACTTTCTTACTCTGAAAATGAAGATCGAGATGACGATCTACTTTTGAGTAGCTATAAAGTGTTGATTGTGAAAGCAGAAAGAAGCGAAACGAAGTTGCCCAAATCTTATAATTTTTCGTGTTACGTAGAGCTCTAAAAATCACAAAATTTCTAATTATTTCTGAAAATTTAGTTGAATTTTTTTTTTGCTGAAAACAGCAGAAACGTCCTCAAATTTTGCGGTATTTCAGCTCACTTCTAGATAGCACCTGAAAAAACTGTCATTTTTTTTCTAATCAATAAATGAAGATAGAGATTAAGATTTACTTTTAAGTATTTTTCTCTAAATAACTAAAATGTTATTTGTGCGACCGAAACGAAATTGCCCAAAACTTATTGTTTTTCAGCTTACAGTTGAGCTCTAAAAATACACGCAAACACTTAAAGGTTAATCGTCCCTAACATCACAAAATTTCTAATCGTTTCTAGAAATTCCTGAAAGTGGGTGAAATTATCATGATTCTTAGAGGACTTCAGTCAGATTCTTCTTAGACGTTTCTAGATCTCGATTTCTATTTTCTAATAGAATTACCAGGAATCGCATTTACAATTTTGTTAAGCTGAAAAGTGAAAGCGGTAGATTTTCAGTTTTTTCAGCAGCGGCCCAAACTGAAATGTCGATTGAGCCAGGAAACGAAACGACAATGTTTGAAAATCAAATTGGCGCAAATAATGTTTAAAAGGCGCATTTTTCGATGAGTAGCAACATTTCTAAGCATTTCTGGAAATTTAGTTGAACTGGGCGATCTATTTTTATTATTTCTCATTTTCTTGCTGAAAGCGGCTGAAGTTTTCATGATTGTTCCAATATTTCAGCAGAACGATCTCGACTGATATTGGGGAATCACCTAAAAAGCGCTACAGTCAACTTTTATTCACTGAAACATTTTTTTCTTTAGCAAAATTTGCTCGCAAAATCTGAATTAACAGGAATTACAGTTGTAGTTTTTGAAGCTGAATAAAGAAAGCGGTATATTTTCAGTTTTTCAGCGATTAATCGCAACCCAAAGAATGAATCGATGTATGCTTTGTAAAAGGCGCATTTTCACGGGTTTTCCGTCGAATAGCTGAAATTCCCTTAAATCTTTCGACCGCGATTGCTGAGACACCTGAAAACGCAGCAAATCGATTAATGAAGATCGAACTAAAGATCCAGTTCGACTGCCAAAGGGGCGTTTTTACGAATCGTCTCGAATTTCTGATAGCCCTTTTCCAAACCAACAAGACAACTGTTAATATATATATCTATCTCTGTTTATCCCGATTTCATCTCAATGATAGACGGGATATTATGATGAACTATGAGAATTATAAATCGAGACGAAATGAGCGCGCGCGCGCGCACACTAACACACAGCTTCCTGAGCTTATAAAAGAACGGCGAATCCAAAAAGGACCGCCAGTTGTTTGATAACAAAATCCAAAGCTCCACCAGCAAAGTGTTCTCTTGAAAATTGTCGCAAGAAATCGAGAAAAATGGTAGTCGAAGCGAGCGGTACGTGAGTTTGCCCTTCATTTATCATTTTTTTTTGTGTGCATAATTCAGTCTGATTCGATTTACGTGTCCCCCCATTTCTATAAACCGTCAATTTCCAACCAATTTATTTTAAAAGGAATCAATTGAAAATTGTCAGTGAACGTACAGGAAATTTTGATAAAATCAAATCTTGTACGAATATTTGCGAAGAGGAATACTCGATAATAAAATAAAAATCAAATCCAATTGCGTGCTGATTAACAGTTGGCGTCATCATCCACTTCAATACAATGCTCGCTTGATTATTCAAACAACGGCAAACAGAGATAGAGAGCCGGGGGGGTCCAACTTCAATAATTTCTAATCGTCTGTGCCCGCATATCGTTGTAATTATTAGAATTTTTTCACCCGAAATCGTATACGCAATCCGGTGACTCACTCAACCTGGGTGTGATGTGTCTCTAATACCATCACAACCTCCTTGAGTGAGCGACCGGGTGGTTGTGACCATCGCCAAAGTACTTTACTTCCACAAGAAATCAAGAGTTGAACGCGACGTGTACACGCAGCCTAACCGGCTAATGAATCCAAATGCCGGCTGTTTGTTTTATATCCATCAATTAAAACAATTTAATGTCTGCATTGTCGTTCCAATTTAACATTTATATTGTGTGTGTGTGTGTGTTTTGTTACAGTTTACGAAGTAAGAATTTACGAGGCCTGGATATTTATGAAGTTCGCTATGTTATATCGAAGGCGTTCGAAGTATGGTCAAGACCATCAAAACTGACATTTACCGAAGTTGATAGCGATAAAGCTGATATTCTCATCTATTTCTATAGGTAAGCGGAAATTTCTCAAATTATTCTATCTATCTATCTCTTTTCAATTCATTCAATCAGTTGGTTGTTGTTGATGTTTTGTGTATTAATGATGATGATTGAATTGGCTTCATTAAAGTTAGTTTAATCGAAAATCGTGTTTGTTGATGATGGTTCATTTTGTTTATTAATAATATTGTTTATGGAATCATTAAAATTAAAATGACTTTGAAAAATTGTATCTAATATCCCATAATAAGTTGCACAACATCTGCTGTGTCGATGTAGTAACTTCCAACACTAAATCGCTGCAATTTATTAAACGTACGATTCGGGGAGTGACAGTATCTTCCTGTGATGAATAAAATATTCATCACTAGAACTTACTTCTCGATTGAGATTCAAAAATCAACCAATTTGGTTCTTTAACGAAATAAACTAGGAAATTCTACGATTACAAACACAAAATAGATGCAAAAATATGCGTTTGCTGTTGGAAGAAGAACGTATTTGCGGACACAAACTCAATCAATGACTGTAAACGGTAGCACATGTTGTGCCAAGAAATATAGTAAACTTGTAAAAACTTGCGATCTTTTAATGTATTTTTTCTGTTGGTACAACATCTGCTACCTTTATATAGTGACTTCCAACTCTAAATTGCGGTGCGTGACAGTATTTTCTTGTGGGGAATAAAATTAACAAATTTTAGTATAATTTGCGGGAGACGCTACAAATCATTTCGGCGAAGATTCGTGTTTAATAATTATTTTAAGTTAATTTTCGTGAAGTCAACTTTTTGAACTTGCATCCCAATTTTGTAGATTGAGATCTTGAAATCAACAAAACAGAATGCAAAAATATTCATTTGCTGTTGGAATAGAAACGAATTTGTGGGCATAAACGCAATCAACGATAGCAGATGTTGTGCCAAGATTTTTCTATCCCTGTTTTATCACTACAATTTGTCTAATCCTATAATCTGCGTTCATATTTTCCGATTTATTAAATTCGTAGTAGACTGTGGAGCGTGTCAGTATTTTCGTGTGATGAATAAAACATTCATCACTTGAAATTATTTCTCGATTGAGATTCAAGAATCAACCAATTTGGTTCTTTAACGAAATAAAGTAGAAAATTGTATGATTACAAACACAAAATAGATGCAAAAATATGCGTTTGCTGTTGGAAGAAGAACGTATTTGCGGACACAAACGCAATCAATAACTGTAAACGGTAGCAGATGTTGTGCCAAGAAATCTAGTAAACTTGTAAAAACTTGCAAACAACATAGCAAAATGTCTTAAAAAATTTTCAAACTGCCACGCGATTTTTTAATGTATTTTTTCTGTTGGTTCAACATCTGCTACCTCTATATATAGTGACTTCCAACACTAAATCGCTACAATTTTCCGATTTATTTAGGTTAGATTGCGGAACGTGACAGTTTTTTGCACAAATTTTCGTGCAATTTGCGGGAGGCGCTACAAATAATTTCCGCGAAGATTCCGGTTTAAGAATGATTTTAAGTTAATTTTCGTGAAGTCAACTTTTTGAACTTGCATCCCAATTTTGTAGATTGAAATCTTGAAATCAACAAAAAACAGAATGCAAAAATATTCATTTGCTGTGAAACGAATTCGTGGATATAAACGCAATCAGCGATAGCAGATGTTGTGCCAAGAAAAATCGTTAACTTGTAAAAGCTTGCAAACTATGTAGAAAGATGAGAAAAGCTATTTCTATCCCTGTTTTATCACTACAATTTGTCTAATTCGACAATCTGTGTTCATATTTATTAAATTTGGTGTAGATTGTGGAGCGTGACAGTATTTTCTTGTGATGAATAAAATATCAATCAATTCACGAATTTCAGTAGAATTTGCGGGAGACGCTACAAAGTGTGAACGTAAATTGAATCATTTCCGCGAAGATTCCTGTGTAAGAATTATTTGAAGCTAATTTTCTTGAAGGCAACTTTTTGAACTTGTATCTGAACTTAATAGATTAAGATTAAAAAATCAACCAATTTAACGATGTACAATAAAATAGAAAGTACCGAGAAAGATACGAAAAGTTCAAAAACTTGCAAATTAGACAAAAAGACGAAAACAGCAGTTTCTATCGTGCTATGTATTTAAAAGATCTTCAAACATTGTCACTTGCACAACATCTGCTATCTCGACAATAGTATATTGTGTTTATTTTTATAAATTCTCTCGTTTTTCCATCGATAAATCACATTTGTAACTTCCAAATACTTCAACTTTATATTAAAAGTTTCTTCGATCCGACAAGTTTCGTTCATGTTTTCGAGTTGATTCAATTAAAGGTAGACTGTGCTGTCTACTGCGGAGCGTGACAATATCTGGCTGTGATGAATAAAATATAAATCAATTTTATAGTTTGAGATTAATTTAACAGCGCTGCCACAAAGACGGATGAACGTAAATTAAATCACTTTATGTGATGATTATTGTTTGAGAATTATTTAGCAAGCGCGTTTAGTGACTTGTTGAACTATAAATTAACATATTTTCATATGGGATGCTATATAAAACGAAACAAAAAACTGTAATTACTTCAAGAACAAAATAAATACAAAATTAGGCGTTTATTGGTTGAAGAAGGGCGAATCTGCAGACATAAACATGATCTGCTGCAGATGTTGTACCAAGAAAAATACTAAACTGATTGGGGACGTCACAAATTAATCGCGCGCGAGTAAGCAAGGCGAGCAGTTATAGTACGTGCTTTCATCTCCGCATACACTACATTTCTAATGTGGCTAGTCAGTCGATCGCAGCTGTATAAGCTTCTAGTAAAACCTGCCTATGCAAAACTCTCAAGACCTGCCAAGATTCGAATCTATTTATAGTACTAACTCAGTAATATTTGCTTCGATCTGACACATTAATCATTAAGATCCACCCTATCCAAATTTTGGGCTTAAGCTAGACCTATCTTAAGTCAACTTCTTGTATCATTGAGTAGTTTAAGGTCCTTATTATTATTACTTTTTAACTCTCGAAATTTTCTCTTAACGTTTATCTTCAATTAGCCTAACCTTCCTCTGGCGTAAGATATTTAAAAGTGATCTTCGTATTGGCTTCTGAACAACTCCTATAGCAAATAAGCCAGGCCTAAGTTTAGTAATAGTTTGGTAACTTTACTGCTTTCCGTCCTTGATAAATGCTCGACTTGTGTTGGCACAGCTTATTGTTAGCTTAGAAAAAGTGCTCGAATTGTGTTCGTTTTGTATTGAGACTGAAAAATTAGGAGTTTCAAGTAAAAATCAAGAAATTAGTTAATAATGAACGTGATCGAGCAATGTTCGAATTAAAATGAGATTGTCTTCAATTCGACATGAAACTATCAAGTTAATGGTAAAAATACAGGGCTGTACAGAGCTTTAAAGTGCAATCGAAGCATTCAAATGTGGTTCGATTCGCATTCGAGCGACTAAATCAGAATTGGGATCATCAACGCGCATTTTACAAGAACAAAATTCTACACTAAAATAAGAGAAATTGTGACTAACAACAAAAAAATTACTATAGATTGTTGTAAAATAAAAACTAATTAAGCTCTCCGTTCGTGTTAATTAATCAAACAAACACAAAGTAATTGTATTGCAAGTGTTCGAGCTCTGTTCGACGAATGCTCAAATACTGCACTACCAATTCAAATCTCAAACAAGTATAAAAAGTCAAATAGAATTGTACAAAAAATTAATTAATTAAATCAATAATTAAATCAAAACAAACGAATTGCATTCGAATAGAACGCTCGAATGCAATTCGAACACAACTCGAGCGAAACAAAGTACTCTCTTTTACAAGAAAAATACAAAAAATAATCACCTGTACACGGTAAAAGCAACTAAAAGATGAAAATTTGTTTAAAATTAATACAAAAAAAAGAGGAAAAAATGTAGCCCACGGATTGCCTCCTGTGAGGATTGAACTCACGACCCCTGGTTTACAAGACCAGTGCTCTGCCACTGAGCTAAAGAGGCTTACACAATACTTTGCGTCATCGAACCGTGACACCGTATTTCCATCAAATCGATCATCAATTATAATAATTTTATTGCATTTTCCAGTCGCGAGCATGGCGACAAGTTCCCCTTTGACGGCAAAGGTGTAATTTTGGCACACGCTTTCTTCCCGAACGACGAGGGCCGCAGTATCGATGTACATTTCGATGCGGATGAAGCCTGGACCACAGATCCACACGATGAAGAAGGTACTTTATTTTATTTTTTTAATATTATCTCTACAACGTGGGTGGAGGGTATTTGATAGAGATTTGGAGGACGTATATATCCTAAAATGTGATAATATAACATCCGGTGTTGGAAGTCGGTTGTGTTTTGTTTTAAAATAGATTGTTTTTACAGGTACAAATTTATTTAATGTGGCCGCCCATGAATTCGGCCATTCTTTAGGCCTACAACACTCGTCGGTAGAAGGTGCTTTAATGTATCCGTGGTATAAAGAGATGGAGAATGGGTTTGATTACGAGTTACCAGAAGACGATCGCCATGCTATCCAATCGCTTTATGGTAATTATTTCGATAATTAAACAAATATTTTTGTGCTAATTCTGAATCAAACTAGGATCAAGATATGATAAACAATGGGATCCGATCAAACCCTACTATCCGCCAACTAGAAGAACCACCACCACTACCACAACAACCACCACCACAACAACACCCAGAACAACCAAAAAACAACACCGTTACCCCTACAACCCCTACAATCCCAATCACTACCCCCATTACCCGCCCCGACAAGATCCCTACTATCCCCACCGACCACCACAAGACCCCTACTATCCGCAATATCCAAGGAAACCGATGCCGCCAGAAAAGAAGCCTTACTATCCGAAAGTACGCCCAACCTACCGCCCACCATTACCACCAACAACCACCACCACAACAACAACACCGCCACCACCACCACCGAAACATCACGGCAGTAGATACCCACAATTGGCGCCCACCAATCCGGATAAACACCCGGAACGCCGGTACCACCACCACGATAAGGAAACGATCGGCCACAAACCGCCCGACACGTGCGACACCAGCTACGATTCGATTGCGGTAATCCGCCGTGAAGTGTTCATCTTTAAAGATGAGTATTTCTGGCGAATTGGTGGCGAGAACGATAAGTTGTTGCCGGGTTATCCGGCGAAAATCGTGCGGTTATGGCACGGTCTGCCGCCGAATCTGACGCATGTTGATGCCGTCTACGAACGGCCGGATAATAAAATCGTTTTCTTTATTGACGATCAATATTTTCTGTTTACTGGAAATCGGCTGGATTACGGCTATCCGAAACCGTTAACACAACTCGGTCTACCGCCGAGTTTAAAGAAAATCGATGGGGCCATGGTGTGGGGCCATAATGGTAAAACGTACTTGTACAGCGGTTCGGTGTATTGGCGATTCGATGAGGACGCCGGTACGGTCGAATTGGATTATCCGCGCGATATGTCGATGTGGAAAGGTGTCGGCACCGATATCGATGCCGTATTCCAGTGGAAAGATGGTAAATTTTTTGTAATTAAAAATTTTGTTGATTTTTTAACTAACAATCGATTGATTGCAGGCAAAACGTATTTCTTCAAAGGTAAAGGTTTCTGGAAGTTCAACGATCTGTTCATGCGCGTGGAACACGAACAACCGAAACCGTCGGCGCCGTTCTGGATGGGTTGTTCCAGTAATCTGGAAGGCGGTAATGATGTCGGCGAGAAACTGCCATACAAAGAGTATCCGTTGTTGAGGTCGTCATCGTCGCCATTGAGGCTTCACAATTTCGTTATTATATTATTGATATCATCAGCATTTACGATTATTTAATTATAGAGAATTTTAAATGATTACTGCCAGTTTTTTTTTTGTGTTTTTTCTTTGCAAAAATACTCAACTGCAAGACTGAATTGAAGACGATGGATAGGGACTTGCAGAACGATAAAGATTTACACTAAATAAATAAATAAATAAATAAAGCAATGATAATCAAAGGAATGACCAACATTTTTTTGTGATAAGAAAAAGAAACGTTAAATAATTTCTTTTTTAATCTTTATGTAACACTATTACTATATTATTATTGTCATTATTATTATTATTATGATTATTATTATTAGTTGATTGCTGTGATATATCTATCTTTTATTTTATCTTGAAACAAACGAATAACGGCAGTGTTTTGTTATTAAAAAAAATATATATGTATTTATTTGATTGATGGAAGTTTTCTAACATTTATGTTGTTGGATTATTGGTGGATGACGCTGATGGTGCCGTATATAGCTTTCTTTATTTGAATTCTTTTTTTTTAAATTAATTTACTAATAATTATCATCATATATAATAATTATTCTTATTATATTATAAATTTTAAGATTTATAAATTGATACTTCTTTTGTATATTTCTAGTAAATTATGTAATCTTTGTTGCAATATTTATTTCATAAAACTGGAAGTCTACGTTTCATTTCGACCCGTTTTCGTTCACAGTAGAATTCCCAAGAGCTCCTACCTTTTTTTTGGGTGCGTGGAATGCGCGTTAGAAGTGGGCTCTTGGGGGACACCTGAAAAGAAATTAATTTATAAATACAAAAATCAAATCGCGGTAGGCCAGGAAATTTTAGTTTCTTTCCAGGGGGCGCTAGTGTTTATTTTACACAGTTGGAAGAAGCGATGTAGAGAGAGAGAGAAGCGACACTATGGCAACGCCCCCACTGTTCCCTCTCAGCTCTCTGTTACAGGGCAAAGTTTTCCCCTCACGGGGTCTCGCATTTTCGTTACGCTCCCGAACAAATTTACTACCCTACCGCGCCTAAAGAAATTTCACTTCAAAGGTTGTTCAATAAGTAATGTCGTTTGATATGAGCAACACGATTTTATGGTTAATTTCAAGTACGTTTCAATATACTCTCCGTCTGAGTGCTTTTATCCCCGTGCTCTGCTAATTTAAGGATTCTATTCTTGAAATGCGAATCAGGAAGATTGTCGAGGTACGCCCGCGCAGCTGCTATTACTTGTTCGTTTCTCACGCGTGAATTTAATGTAAATCTGGAAAATTTTCCGATTAAGTGCAATAGTAAAATTTTTCAAAGCATAACGAAAATGCGTGACCCCGTACTTTTGAAAAGTCCAAAAATGTATATAATTCTTGGGACTTTTTTCTTTTTGAGTAATATCGAAAAATACCTTACAATTATATGTTGTCTAGCCAGAGCCGACGCCGGCTTTCCTGGGGTCCCAGGCGCCCCTCATCAACTTTTTCTCATTTATAATAGAATATTCTCAATAATAATGTGTACGACGTACTAAAAAATGCCTCCCCAGAAATTGTACCGCTCCAGGCAGCTGCCTGTTTTGCTGTGGGTTCAAACCGCCTCTTCAGTGTCTCCTAGCATTACGAAAAGGGTGCCATCTCTCACCGCGCCTAGGGCGTCATCTGAGTTAAATCCGCCACTGGTTGAAGATTTAGAAATAAAGTTTTAGGGATAAAGAATTGATTAATTCTATGTCATCGTAGATCGTAAAAGAGGTTCAGTTTTTGGAAAAGTTTCTCAGTCAAGATGTAAGAATAAGAACAATTACCTTAGAAAGTACAGAAATTGGCAATACAACAATTGAGTTTTGCCTTGGACCTACTATCTTCCAAATTTACCCTTGGAGTTTCTTTTAAGTCTTATATTGTGCCCTTTATTAAGGTAGCCGTATTTTTATTTATAAAAGACGCTTTAAATATTTCCCACCTTTTCACTATTGTAAAAGATTAATTAAGTGTTAGTATTTGATATGAAAGCAGACTTGTAGTTTTGTTACGGTTATACAGTTATTATCTGGAACCAAATCGTGAGTCTGTTTTCTTTATCGGTGCCCCACATGAAAAGGTCGATTTATTGATTCTTTTGAATTGCTAAAATACGAACTTTCTTATGACACTCTTCGATGAGGTAAAATTTAGTTAAAGACAACTTTTTCAAAATTCATTAATTGACAAAAGTTATCAAAGAATTCGGTTACGAAATTTGTGGAAAGTAGCTTGCCTGGAGGGTCAGGAAAGCTCGGGAAGGCCCTGTGTAAACCTACATTCCTACATTCTCCTTAATTATACAATTACTAGCGTTTCTGCCTCTTTCAGCTGGTGGTGTTCCTTGAAAAAGAAACTGTTTATGCTTCGCATTCTTCAGCGAGTTTTTCGTATACTTCCTGTTTTTGGACGCCATCATACTCGTCACACTGGCATTTTTTTTTCTAGTGCTTGCAGTTTTTAGTGCAGCGCAATTTAGAAGTGCATGCAATAAACATAAGCGCATTTTTCGGTATTTATCAATGCTACAATTTAAGAGTCGACATTGGCATGCCAAATCAGTTAACGAAATCGATCTTGTATCTCTAAAAAAAAAGAATAAGTCATACAAAAGACTTGGATTTTGAAGAAGCTGCTCTACAAAGTGATTCTTTTGAGTGACCGAAAGTATTGCCTTTATATGCAAAAAAGTGCTCAGATTTGGGCTAAGCTAATTTTCTTTGTTACCTCACGTAATTTTGCAATTTTTGTAAAAAAAAAGCAATAAAAAATCGCTTTTAGGGCCGGTCTTTTCACCTCCCAATAAAGTTCGCTATAACTTAATGTTCACTTTAACTCAAAATTCTGTCTTTCCACCTCTCAATAACTAACAACCTACCAATAAACCGCTTAATGTGAACTATAAGTTATCGGCTGGTTCAAGTTCCCTATAACATCGGGATTTAATTAATTTGAATTATATAATCAATCGTGATCGAAAAAAATATAGAAAAAGACCTAGAATTGATAACATGAATGTCGGGTACGACTGTACCCCTAAATAATGGTAGTTTATTATCAACGCAGGCCTAAACGATTCAGTTCAAACAATGGAAACACAGCGCATGTCTGACTTTAGCAAGCTTTCCAATTGGTCTCAATTTATCGTATAACGCATATTTACCTCAAGGGTGCCAGATCTAAATAGTTTTTTGTAGCCATTGAATAATACAATGCCTAACTTATATAATAGAAGAAGTTTTGTCAACTGGAGAGAAAAGTTTCTCGTAAGAAAAAAAATCTGAACGTTTTTTCTACCAAAATTGTGTTGATTAACTCTCACAGGGGTTTTAATCTCTTCCCCTCCCCATGTTAAACTTCATTATGTCTAGAGATATCTTTTTGAATCTGGCAACTCTGCCTTATTCTCCTTCTCTTAAGCAGTTATACCAACCATAAATAAAAACATTTATCTGGCCGATAGTTATCGAGAACTTCAGAATGGTTGAAAAGACGCTTTTTTTTATTGGGAACATTTATCTTCTCGATAAGTTAAAGGTGACTTTAACTATTGGGAACTTTATTGGGAGGTGAAAAGACCGGCCCTTAGTAATATAATAACAAACCCATTCAGCAAAGTCGCTTCTAATATTTCATAGGTTTGAGCAATTGAGCATATTTTTGAACGTAGGCATTAAAATCATCTCGCGAGCAATTCAAAGCGACCACAGAGCGTTTCCTGAGCGTAACCAATAGTTTCCGAGCATTTTTTCAAATAGACAAAAACCAACTTCAAAATTTTCCTCCAACATGGCCAAAACTAATTTCGTAAGGACGTACAGGAACGGATCAGAAATAACCACCACCATTTTCTCTTAAATACAATTTTGATATGTTTTTCAACAAACGTTCCATTCGAATTACAGAAAGACAGTCAACAATTATAAAACTGCCTAGAAAAATATGGTAAAAATGATTTAAAAAAAAAAAAAATTACAAATTTTTATCCTAACTAAACGATATAAATATGTATACATATCTAACTAAAAGTAATAAAAAAAAAATACAGTCATATTACAAGTATTTATAAATGTACGTATCAAAATGTAATTGGTTCTACAAAAATTTTGCAAAATGGCCAAACTATTCTAATACAATTCTCAACAAACAAAAAAATGCACCAAATTAACACGTTGGCGGCCAAACTCGCATTACCTAAAATTGCCAATAATGGCCCGTCAACGTGTCAATCGTTTAATGTTAACGTAAATAGAGCGGATGCTCTTGCTGGTAATAATTTGTGTGATATTTACAATTTGTAAATATTTGTGTTGTAAAAAACAGTTTGAACACATGTTAATTGGAAGGCGAAATAGAGAAATTTGATTGTTGAATTCGTTTCAATAGTTGTACGGTCCGTACGCTGATCCGGTCGTGTAGTAAGGTCCGGCGTAGGCTTGGGGTGCCGGCACCGGATATCCTGCATAAGCGTACTGTTGTTTCTGTGGGTACACTGTAAAAATTGATTTTTGAAATTAATCGAAAAATTTGCGAAATTCTCTAAATTGGGGCGTTTTCGTGTAATTTTATGTACAACTATTTACAACGTATTAATGTTTGTTGTTTTAGTGTTTTTTTTTTTAAGAAAATCTCGATAAGACTTATCAAAGCTGAAGCTCAAGTCTAAGCGGCACAAAAAATTCAAGATAAAGATAGTGGTGTTATTCGTATTATCAAAAATAATTTTGAAGATTTTTAAAAAATAAATTTGGAAGAATAAAAAAAGAATTCGATAGATAAGAGTGTTTTGTTATCAGGTGAAAAAAACACCCCCCAAATCCAGGAAAGTTACCAGGCATTAAATACTGCATGTTGATAGCCTCTTCGCGTTCCCGTTCGCCTCTAAGACATATCGCGGCGCCGGAGAATAAAATCGCAGCCACCAACGACCATCCCACCCCAACCCAGGCAACCATATAACTCCAATCATAATTGATGCGGGTATTATCGCGCAGTACCTATGGAATTGGAAACAAAACATTCCTTAAAATTAATTGAAATAACAATTTGACAAACCTGGCATTATATATTGAACGTTGTTCAATTGTTCCCGTTCTTTTTCGCCATTCAAACAACACGAACCGAAGAAAAATAGCAAAGCCGCCGTCAATGCGGTGAATACACTCAACCAGCCCAAGATGAAGCTCCAATCGTACATGATTTCGGTGTTCTCTTGAAGAATCTAAAGTTTTGCGGATTTATAACAATTCTCTTCAAATATTTGCTATTATTATCATTATTATTATTATTACTAGAATCAACACCTTCCGGATTCTCGATGTAATCTGATAAGAAACTGATAACAGGAGTGGTTTTCAGACTTTTTGCATTTGGAAATCAAACACTTCATAATTTACAGGTCGCTGCTCCTTACCACACCTACAGTGGTACATTTATAGATGCGATAAAGAAAATTGCACACAGGAAAACAACGATTTTTACATTTTATAATAATTTGTAAGAAACACGTTTCAACCATATACGGAAATTGTGAATAATTCAAAATAACAAACAAACAAACAAAAAAAATAAATAAATTATCAATCGTAGAATTGGAAATTGAGTTTGAAAACCACTCAGTCGTCGTAACAACTTACATTGCTCCATTGTTGATAGAATTCTTCACCGACGACTTTTTCTTTTTCGTAATATTCAACACCATGCCACAGACCCATGGCACCGGCACTCAACAGACCTACAAAATACCAACGGATATAAGAAATCGTATTCTGCAAGAATCATCATCTTTATCCACACATCATTAATTGAGAATTTGTTCAACATGAAAAGTTGTACTCGATCGAGAATCAAGATCTCTATCTCGATCATCCGTTGAGAATTTGTTCTATAAGAACAGTTATAGTCGATCTATTTGAAAATTGTCGACCGGGCTTTAATAAAAATGACAAAAGTCTAGTTACAAAGTCAGATCGGCCAAAATCAGCAGAACTTTAGAGACTTTCCTTAAGACACAACGATCTTAATCTTGATCTTTATTATTAATGATGAATTGTCGAAAAGATGCTGAAGAAGTCGTTATCTTCATCTTGATTGATCGACAATTTAGATTTATAATTTATGGAATTAGTTTTATTTTGTCTATTTTAAATCGGCCGTCTCGTCTATTAACAGCCTTCCAAATATGACATAATAAATAATGAGTGGGTAAACGTCCGCTTCTTGGTAATACAAGTTTTGTCTTAAAATCGTATTGCAAAAGTGTAGATTTCTTTTTATTTGCAGTCTAAAATTATTTATTGTAAATAGAGATATAGAAAGAAGACAATTTTGCAAAAAAAACTTATATTCGGTCTATTAGAATTTGGTCAACCGAACTTCAAGAGTTAAAGTAAGGACAATTTTTTAGTATTCTATTGCGTAGCTATAAAAAACCAGTATTTTTCATGTTAATCAGCGTTTAAATAGGTCAGCAATTTAGAGCCAAGTTGACTAAATTACTATAGGAAAACTGTAGGTTGAGCAACGAAAAAGGGATGAATTTTATTGTTGCTCTAGAAAAAAATTGCATTTGGATATGTCTTGAAACTGTAGTCAAGCGGTTCATCAAATCCGGACCAACGTAGTATAACCGAAAATAGAAATACAGATGAAGATCTCTAAGGAGTCAGCTGAATTACCACAGTTTTTCAAAAAAAAAGGTATTTTAACTTGTCTTGAACCTTATAATTTGTGGCGTATTAAGTTAAGCTATTCAAATGTGACTCGATCAAGTATAACAGTAAATAAAGATACAGATAAAGATCTGTAAGAAGTTGGCTGAATTACTACAGAAAGCTGCAGACTGAACAATTTAAAAAGTACTGAATTTTACAGTTTTTCCAAAAAAAAAACAAGCAGTTGGATTTGTTATGAAATTGTATTTTTTGGCTCCAAAAGTCAAGCGGTTCAAATCTAAATCGACGTCAATAAAGATACACATGAAGATAGTTGACTGAATTATCATAGACAAACTGTACGTTGAGCCATTAAAAAAATAATCAATTTAACTTGTTTTTTTTTGACGTAGTGTAACCGAAAATGAAGATACAGATGAAGATCTGTAAGAAGTTGGCTGAATTACGATAAAAAGCTTTAGGTTGAGCAACCAAAAAAACTGTTCTTGCATTTGTCTTGAAACTGTATTTTTTAGCTCAAAAGTCAAGCGGTTCAAAACCGAATCGACGTAGTATAACCGAAAATAAAGATACGGATGAAGATGTATAAAAAGTTGGCTAAATCACCACAGAAAAACTGTACGTTGAGCAACTGCAAAAAGACTGAATTTTACAGTTTGTCTGAACAAAATTCCACATGACTTGTCTTGAAACGGTGTTTTTTTTTGGAGCCTTCTATTATGCGGTTCAAATCCGAATCGACGTAGTATAATCGAAAATAAGGATACAAATGAAGATCCGTAAGAAAGTTGCTAAATTACCACAGAAAAACTGAAGGTCGGGGCAAGTAAAAAAAAACAATGCAGTTTTTCCAACAACAAAAAAATCGTATTGCCTTGAAACTGTATTTTTTGGCTCAAAAGTCAAGCCGTTCAAAATTCAATCGACCTTGTATAACAGAAAATAAAGATATAAGATGGTAAAGTCATACTTTATCCACGAGCGGAAGTTTGACAAATTCCCGAGTGGACAAAGGGACTTTACCATCGTGTGCAATATAAGATTTTTTTGAATACTTGCCCTTAAAACTCTTTTTACTTTATTTGATTAGCAACTAGCAATTGGGTTTGTTTATTTGCTGTTGGTTGCTATGGTGTTGCTATAGAGTTGCTCGATGGTAAAATGTTTACTTAACGGTAAAGTAAACCCTTGACCGTTGCGGTGGATAAAGTAAACACTTTACCATTGAGGTGAGTAAAGTGTTACTTTACCATCGAGTTTTTTATTCCATAAAGTAGAACAAGTATTGAAAAAATAATAATATTTGGACTTGTCTTGAATCGGTAATTTTTGGCACATTAAGTCAAGCAGTTCAAATCTGAGTCGATGTAGTATAACCGTAAATAAAGATACAGATAAAGGATAGTCTCATTCAAATAATTGTTGAGTGTTGATTTGAATGTTGAATAAAAACAGAATGTCAACGATCGGAAAACAACTTACAAGCTAATAACATAAGTATAGCTGTTGCTGTTATATTACTAGGTGATCGACGCCAACATCCAGTAATGCCAGTACAAAAAGCAGCAAATATAGCAATGAATGCAATTATAAACAGAGCAATCATCGAACGACCCATATCTAAAAACAAAACAAAAAAGAAACACATAATAATGATAATTACAATCAATAATTAATTCCAACTATAATTATACGCTTTTGAAATACAGTAATCGCTATTTAAATTGAACAATTTATGTTGATCTCTATCTTCGAACTGGTTATTTTTTTCGTCTTCTTGTATACAGATTATACGATTTTTTTTGCACATAATATTACATGTGTAGCGAATTAGTAACAAATTGAAAACAAAACAAAAAAAACTTACGTAATCTTGTCCAAGCATCATCTGTAAAATCTCTAGTCTCATTATTCTCATCTGGTATGAAATAATTGATGTTATTACAGTGAGTCTCCAATGGACTTAAGTAGGTTTTTACTGCAACAATAAAAGGTAAGCAACATTAATTGCAACAAAATTACAAGTTTATTCGAAAAATTGTTCGCAATTAAAACTCCATCAATGATTTAGTACACTAAACTCCATCGACCAAAGGGTAACTAGATTTATGTTGGTACCCTT
Source organism: Epicauta chinensis (assembly GCA_021725515.1). Taxonomy (NCBI): domain Eukaryota; kingdom Metazoa; phylum Arthropoda; class Insecta; order Coleoptera; family Meloidae; genus Epicauta; species Epicauta chinensis. Next base: position 227,617 of record JAEDXX010000134.1, read on the forward strand.
GAATCTAGTGATTTTAGGGATTTATTTGTTTGTGTCCATATCCCCTCTTACAATCCTGAGACTATGTACTTGGTTTAGCGAGACATTTGTCAAATCTAGTAACCTTTTGCTCGATGAATTCACTATAGATTATAAATCAAGTTGGCAGACCATCTCAACATATAATACGCTGATTAGTGGACACGTGGTGTATTTCTTAAATTTACAGTTTGAGATAGTTTCGAAGCGATTCATCTTAAATTTCTTAATTCCAGCTTTGTCCTAAACTTTGAGGACTTTATTGACCCTTTATACAAGGTTTATTTTTAAAAAAGGAGACTTAAAAGACTTACTTAATATAAAGTCAATTTTTAGTCGAGGCTTTGCAACTGAAGATAAACTGGGCCTTAAAGGACGAACAGTATATTGCAGTTTATCAAATAATATACTGAATGTCTCATCAACAGAAATATTTTCGATTTACCGGCATAATTTATTTATTATCTATTTAGCGGATGTCCCATTGGTAGCACGTTCTTAATGTTTTCTATTATTATGAGAAATAAAACTATAGTGAATTGTTATAAACCCTCTAATAGCACGATTAATTCGTTTCTTATCTATCAAAAAAAGTGCTTATTATACGGTAAAGATCAGGTTGTAAGAAAGATGGAAGCAGTTGAACTATCAGAGTGGCGTGTTGTGTGGGAACTTTACGCCGTGTTATATCGAAATCGTGTTATCATCGACTATATTTCAAGTATATTTAAAAAAAACAGTACCTTTTGGGATATAGCCCAGGGCGTCTTATGAATATCAAACCCGATTGTTTAGATATTTTAACAAAAGCAAAATTAGCAATAGAACACAAAACTGATATACAGAGCGTCCCATTTTGCACATCAAAAGGAAAGTATCTAGATTCGGTACAGCATATTGCAATTCTGTTTTTAGTGCGGTATATTTCAACAAAAATTCGAAACATGACCACCTTTCACATGGACACCCTGTATTAATGTTGAATGTTTCCTCTATAAACTGTATTCTATCAATTAAAGTGGAAAATTATATGATTCGTATACTGAAAAAAAGCGGAAATTTCATTCCAATCAACGACAATTTCATTAAACCATTAAATTACTCTTAACATTCAATAATCGTACAAAAGTCCGGCTATTGTTTCGAGTTTAGAGAAGTAAATAATCGTATGTGGGTGTTAAGTAATGAAAAAATCATTATTACGAAGACATTATAAGTGAAACTTTTTTTTTGTTGTTGTTGAAATCTTTATGACACCTCCGATTGGAATCTTTTAAGGAAAATGGTAACGGACGTAGTATATAACAAATCATTATTATTATTATTATTATTATTATTATTAATACAACAGGTGTTGTGCTGGTATTGTTTCTGAAATTTCCTAGATCTTTATCTCTACCTTTATTGTTATATTATTTATAATAAAACAGATTGCCATGAAGTGGCGATATACTTAAGTAAACTTTATAGCAGTATTTCTCAACCAGTCTGTCGGAAAGCACTACCGGGTCCCGAAACAAAGTTTCTTTTCGACGGTCAATAAATTCAAATTCAGGAGACACGATGATTCTTTGGCTCCTGCATCGATTCCCAAATATTTTCAAATCAGTTAGATTGATTGATTTTTTTAAGATCACTTCACAAAAATAAGTGATAAATTGATCTTACAATCATCTTTTGCACAAGGAAGCTGATTCTGTCTTGAGGCGCGCTTGGGTGTAAATATTTTTCAATATATTTTCCCTATGTAACGAAAATTCGAGACGCCGTGAGGGAAACACTTCCCCTCTAACAGAAGAGTGGGGGCGTTACCAATAGCATCGCTTATACTCTGTTAGTTCCGCCAACTGCGTAAAATAAACACTAGGGTCTAAAGTTGGTGGCATTGATTGTTGTACAGCGCCCTCTGGAACGAAACTAAAATTTCAAGGCTTACCGCGATGATTTTTGAATTTATACATTAACTAGCAGAGCCGGCAGACTTCGTCCCGCCCGTTCGTTGGTTTATATTCATAAGATTAACGTCAAAGAGAGTGAGGTTAGAATCACTGTTGTTAAGTTTTCAAAATGAAAATTTATAAATTAATTAATGGCGTTAAATTATACAGTACCAATCAAAAAAATAAACTTCATCTCTAACCCAAGAAGTTTCACTTCTAACGCGCGGCGTTCCACGCTCTTTCAATTTTTTTTATAGTTCTTTTTTTAGTGATCTAAGAACGAATGAATCACAAGGCATTGATTCTAAAAAAAACCTTAACCCAATCCGACCACTATTAGATTCCTTATTAGATAACCCCGTGCAATTCGTGACACAGTCGTCTTATTCTCTCGTCTAGTGTCGACTTGACTTTAAATGAGACACATACGTTACGCCACAAGCAAAAAGGTTGAGAAACACTGGTTTTACAGTTCATTTAAAATGGAATAATTGCAAAGTTGCAGTTGTATTTTAATGGGATATGCTATACACATTCTAAATATGTTGTATAATATTGTTTGTGGGTATTTAATCAACGTAAAATAAATGATTATAGGTAATTATCTATAACCTTGTGAGAAACAGGTAAATTATATAAGGTATTTGGAATAAATTGTGGAAAACTAGACGGTATTGTTTGGAAAAATTATAATTATGTTAAGGCTAAAAAACCACGCAAAATCCAAATTAATCAATAATATTCTATGCAAGTCTGCATCTTGATCTGTATATTTCTATTCTGTCATTGCAAATTTTGTAACCAGTTAAGGATGGAAAAACGCAACATTTAAAATAGAGATCAAGATTAAGATCAATGTGTTTATTTCAGCTTATAGTCAAGTCGATTAAATTACAATAGGTTTCTAAAGAATAACTGACTAGCCAGAAAATAGGATTTTCTAAGTTGAACTGAATAATAAAATGTACCGGTTGTCTAGCGCAAAACTGGTCAATCACACAATAGACAAAAATTTAGCTGTAGAGCGGCCTAAACATAGAAGATTAACCGGTTTAAGGGAACATTTGTATCATTTTTTTGTTGTTTTCAGTCGAATTTACCTTGCAGATATTAGCATTAAGTGTCCACAAATATGAATATTGGAGTCAAGTCGACTAAGTTGCACGAGTCATGGTCTAAATTAGGCAAACACGTCTCAACAAAATGTGTTTTTTTGATATAATAAGAGAAACTCTTGTTGAAAAGAATTGTGTGGAACGCCGAGCGTTAAAAGTGAAACTTCTTAGGTTAGAGATAAAGTTCATTTTTTTTATTGGTGAACTTTCCTTCTGTAATTGCCTGAAGGCTCGATTTTTTCCTGCAGTTGTCTTTTTCTGCATTTCACTTAGCTCAAAAAAAAGAGTAGAAGCGACGTTATAGCAACGTCCCCACTCTTTCCTCTCAGCTGTCTGTTAGAGGGGAAGGATTTCCCGTCAAAGTGTCTCGCATTTTCGTTACGCTTCCGAACAAATTTACTCTACCGCGCCTAAAGAAGTTTCACTTCAAAAATACATGAGCTACGTCTATTTTTGTTCGATCAACTTGACTCGAGCGGTACAAAATTACATGAATAACATGACAAAATCTATTGCCTCTCTGATGGGCCATTTAAAGTCAAGTCAACACAGGACCCGAGTGTATAAAATAACTGCGCCACAAATTGGACGTGGTTATATAATAAGGAATTAAGAGAGAACATCCGCAAAATGGTGTGTTAACGCTGGTGATCGATTCATCTGATGATATTACAAAATATTAACAAGACAATGATGAAGCTATGAAAAATTACTGCTGATTGATTCGTTCTAACATCACTGCATCCAATTAAAGCACCCTCCAAAAACAAAAAATAAACCTTCTCCACAACAGAGAATCAGCAAAAATGCCTTTAAATAGGACGAAATTTTTGCAGGAAACAAAAAACTGTTACAGACAGAATGTTTCACGTAACTGTTCGCCTTCAAATATCTTTGCTTGTTTGTACTCGACTCGTCTTTTGACCCAAAAAAAATGCCCAAGTAGCTAATTTGGAAATACTTGAAAATTGACACAGCAGACAAAAAGTAATTTTTGGGAACTCAGCATTAAGTCTCAAAGACTTACGTGAAGCGTCCTGTATGACAAAAAGAACGGCGAAAAGAATCGATGTGTTCGGAAATCGGTGATGCAAGAGATTTCGCTCGTTAAAAATTCAATTTTGCTATGATTCATTCCACCAAAACACGATAAGGTACGAATAAACAAACAAACAAACAAACAAAGAACAATTTTGTCGAGAATTCCCATGAATGTTGATGATAATATAATCTTAATAATGATAATGCTGTATACCAGTGATTCCCAAAGTGTGCGCCGCGGCTCCCCGGGGAGCCGCGATGCCGTCATTAGGGCGCCGCGGCATATTCAATTTTCCAATTCTTGAAATGTTGCGCTTTTAAAAAAGGAAAGTTTTCCAATTTTTTAAGAGAGTCAAAAATTTTAGAAAAAATTCTGATTATTTAGGCGGCCGCAAACCGGAAAAGATTGGGAACCTCTGCTGTATACGATTAAAAATACAAACAATAATAGAAACAGATGATAATCATTTACCTGTATTTGGTCGTTCCTTTGGATAACATATCCTAAATAGTCCTTTCGTCCTTGTATAATAATAATACTTGGTATTAACGCTTTCTAATAATGCTTGACTTTGACTATCGGAATGTTTGCTCAAATAATTCTGTAATTAATAAACAATACAAAAAAATTATTATAATAAAAAAAAACAACAGAAAATTAACAAATCAAACAGGTCGTTCGTAATAGTGTGGGATAGCCAAGGACGGTCGTACATTCCAATCCACGGTATCCACATCGAATCGAATTTACAACAAAATTACTGTTCATCAGTTAAAAATATAAACGTGACGCTCTTGAAAAGATTCACACACGAATAATTAATTGGATATACAGGAGCGGCGGTTAGTCTAGGCGCATCGCATCGAGCCTACCCCATACTAGTGGAGTAGAGTACTAGCTCTACTGTCACTCTGTTAATTTCGTTTTTGGAAGAGTAGACCGAACCTGAAAGCAATTGTATTATCAGGTCAAGTCAGGTCAAGTGGCGGTAGAGTAGAGTAAACTACCACTATCTCTCTACTTTACCAGTTTTCAATTTTAGTATTCTACCGCTGTCCCAAAATGTCTATATTGGTGTACACATGGTACTAAAGTATCGAGATAACAGACAATTTGACTGCCCAGTATCGTATTTCAAGCTACAATTGGTCTTCATTCATGCTTACAGGCTTCTGCAATAATCAATAGACACGCCCCCCCCCCCTCCCCCAAGCGTCGTTCCAACGCTGTACGATCTACAACTCACTCACACTAACATTGGCTCTACTAATGTCAAGTAGGCTTAATTTTGAAACGAGCGATTTGCCGCAATGGGTCTAGTTCGCCCGCCGGTACCGTATACGAAATGCGGTTTGTCTATGGAAATTTCGATGCGTATGTGGGAAATTTCGTATTGTATTTGTTTTTAATGATTTACTGGATTTTCTTTTTACAAAACAAAAAATAAAACAACTTTCTAAATTAGTTGATGCATAATAAAACATTTTCAACAAGAAATAATAGTAAATGCATTGCAGACAAGTCCTCTATAAAGTCGAGAGAATTTACAACATTGAAGGAAAAGTAGAACATGCCGCAATCTACCTGCCGGTATTCGTTTTCTTTTTTTCCCCTGTACAACATTTTTTTTGTATCGACAAATCGCATTTATTGTTTTAATAATAATGTAAAATATCGAGGAAATTTTTATTAATAATTGGGGGAAATATTTGGCTTTCCACTCGAATAACTCTGTCAACATTTCCTTCCTGTTTTTCAACGGCAACCGTACAAGGATTACCGATAATTTTATTATTATCATTATTATTAATTCAATTAATATAAATATTACAAAGATGTAATACAAATTGGACACGTGATCAAGTAGAACTAACGGTAATTTCACCTGGCTGTCTGAATTTTTTCTTAATGGAATTTCGTGTAATGGTATTCCATCCAAATTAAAAATCGAAAAAAAAAAATAAATAAAGATAAGTATAACATCTATAATTATGTATGTAAACCAGTTGTGTTTTAATGAATACAACATATTCAAATGAAGAAAATCTGTTAGATAGAGATTGGGATTTTGTAATTTTTCTATCAATTTATTATGGTTATTATGTTGAAAGTCTTCTAATTTAATAGAAATTCTACCACAATGGGGTTTGTGTTCTGATCCACTATTAAAATCACTTGCTCTATTTGTTTATTTGAATTGTTTCAATGGCAGAATTTTTCGATTATCGATGGAAAGTGGACATTTTCACCACAAAAGTCACAAACAAACATTTTTGTGGGTTTGTTTAGAAACTATTCCGTTATTAAAGCCGTGCACACGATATTACCTGTTTAGGTACTGCTCATATGAATTTTCGGCTCTTACTCTACCCCGCAGAGGATGGATTTTCGAAAATTATTTCTTAGTGCTTTGCAAATGCAACTATCAAAAGGCGACTTAAGGCTCGTTTCTAAACAGAAACGGCGCAAATATATCTAATTGTTAATTGCCTGACGAATAGGGGAAATGTTTTGAAATGATGCCATAAAATAGTAAGTGAGAAACATGGGGTACTTTGTCAAAAAGGCCTTATTTCAAATTTTTTGAAAATGTAAAAGAGCACCAATGATTTTGACGTCGACTTGAGAGTAGCGAGCGCCTCTCCAACTGTTACCGTTTTCCAAAACTTTGGACAATATGTAACCCGTACAATGAAAATCTCTATCGATTTTCTCGAAAACGGGGAAAGATTTTCAACAAACGGATACACGGAGATTCTCAAAATATTGCCCCGAATGTTTCTTACTAATTTCATCAAGTTCCATTGGATAGCACCAAAGATATTCAAACACTCTTGAAGACGACTTTTTCCAATTTTCTCGAAAACTAATCGTTTTTTTCGGATAATCATACATCAGAATTTTTATTATTAATGAGATAATCAAATGCCCTCTCGATCGTAACTCCAACTTTTGTAATCACAAAGATATTCAAAAGCATTTTTTACATTGTCATTATATCTATATATACACCTCGTATAGATAAGCCTTAAACAAAAACCAAAAAATGTAACTTTAGTCAACTGAAAGACGTGTGGCTTATGAAAAATTAAGAAGAGAGAGATAGAGAGAGAAACAAAGAAAGATCTGAGAGATACCTGTAATGGCTTCTATTGAGAAGAGCCATAAAAAAACTAATAAGAAGAAAAAATAATGAAACAGATAAAAAAAGAAGAGGCGACTACCATATGTGATAAATCTGTATACGTAGCAGGAGAAGGAAGCTTATCTTCATGATTATCCCCCTTTTTTCTCTCTCTTATCTACAGCACAAGCCACGCCTTTGGACGGTTGAATTTACATGAAATTTATCTTTTTCTAGCCTTGCTTCCATGTCTTTAGTTTCAAACTTCTATGCCTTATTTAACCCTTCTAAGAGATGAACTTGCAAACATCTTTTCTTAAGGCCTCATCTACTTAGTTTAAGGCACTCTTGTACAAAATTTCGTGCTTCTAGACTCATCGGTGTTAATTTTATTAAGTTGATATGAAGCTTCAAAGAATTTACTAATTTGTGAAGGTTTTCTTAAGGTCGAAAAAACTCGTCATTTGGTTTTTCTTTTTGTAATAATTTTAATGTTAAAGTTTTCCAATCTTGACTTCCGATCAAGAAGCTACCCAGTGAATTTTTGCGGCAGATTTTCCGCCAAAATTGAACACAATTGCCAAAAGTCTTCAGACTTTCAGAACACGCAGTGTAAAAGTATCTATAAAAAATAGAAAAAGTCCAAAAGCTGTGGTTGAGTGACAATAGTTTCACCGAAATGTGCAAATAAAAGCACTCGAAGTAGTTTACATAAGAAAAAGCTAAAAAAACCCCAATGTGTTTGCCTTAGCACCGATAAACAAAGATTAAGGAGGTCACGAACGCTTGATGCATAAAATGCGGTAAAAAATCTCAGCTAACAAACAATTCTAAGTACGAATGGGGAGAAGGCAGAAGATAAAAAGTCAGAGATTTATGAGTCTTCTCCACTTGGGGAAAGTGTTAAGGAAATAGGCAACGAATTGAAAGAGGGCTCCAAGAAAAATAGTCTAGAACTATGAGAATCAAAGAAAAAGTTACGGTTTATTGTCGCATTTAGTAACGTAATAAAATAGGCCAGTTTGGCACCAAATAGAAGCTACCAGAAAACGAACACAAAAGCAAAACCGGTCAATGACAGTCTAGAAAAAAGAAAAAGAACTTTTAACAGTTTTAACGGACATGTGAACAGTGTGTGGTTGTATAGCGAACCGAAGCTAATCTAGGAATAACGAAAAATATCTGATTTGACTTTTTCTGTGTCAATATTTAAGAAGTCTACCAGTACAGTACCAAAAACGATATGTTTTTGGACGGTAAATCTTTACAAAAGATGTAGGCCAGCTTCTTATCAATACTTTTGTTTTTTGATGGAATAATAGAACTGTTCTTAACATAGAAACAGTTAATTATGTAATTATAATTGAAAATATTTTCATAATTATCTCCAAGTCGTATCGAGAGTCGAAAGACATTTATTGCTTTGAATAAATCAATAATAAATTAAGCACTTATAGTGTTCCTATTTTGAATTGTTAATTACGGCTACAAATAAATTGCAGTTCCTTGTTATTGAAGGTGAACTCGTTATCGATTTAATATCATTACTAAAGAAAAACCGTTGCAAATAGATGTAAAGAAATTGAATTGGCAATAGAAGAAAGTAGGTAAACACAGCTTCGAGGAAATGTAGAAAAACTTAATTAACTGGGAGTAAAACAAATAGACACGCAAACTAGATTTGCTTAAGGAAAAGAAAACTCTACGGGAAAAAAAATGACAACAACACATAGTATAGAAACCGTTAAAATGCGGGAAAACACTCTAACTGCCCAACAATTGTTTAGAATAGAAACAAAAAACAGCAGTAAAAATTACACCAAAGATTGCATTCCATTCTAATAGAAAGTTTTAAATATGCAAACATTTGATGAAACTCTCTGACTATAGAAAAGTAATGTAAATAATGTGAAAATAAATATCGGTACAACAATAGAGAATAATATTAGCGGCTAGTGAAAGACGTGACAGAAGTCAAAAATGAGAAACAGAGCATAGAAAGTTTAATAATATGAAACAGTAGCCAAGTGGCTTGTGATTAAGGAGCTACTAGACCAGAGAAGATGATGAATTACAGAGGATAGCCAGCTGCAGTCATTTTAATTCTCAGCTCTTTAGCCCGAAAAACGTTCGAGACGACGACCGGGAATCGAACCACAGGTCTCCTCGTGTGCTCTCCGGGCGTTGAGGTGCTCTCGACCACTGAGCTATCGACAGACTATAATTATCTGTCGGACTAAAGAATTAATTAATTATTTGATTAGTTTGACTTCAATGTTCTAGGTTATTTTTTGGACTATACTTTGCATAATAAAGATTAGAAGAGTACAATTTGCGAGAAAAACAACCACAAAGGGGACGAACTCTTACAATTATAAAATAAACAAAAGCTAAATGCTGAAGTTTCAATAATATTAAGGCCACAGGAAGGCGCTGAAAATGCACATCAAATTGCTCCGAAATAATTGAGAAGCTTAAAGGATTGAAAAGGTAAAATATCAAATCGCACTTGAAAAAGACGTCCTTTGATCGGAAGAAGTAGCCCAAAGGGCCAACTTATCATAAAGAGAAAACTCGAGAAGTATAAAAGTACTTGGGAGTAAGAGCTAAGGATCTAAGAGATCCTAAAAGTAGTCAAGAGCGGATTAAGTTACAAACTGTCCAAATTGTAAGAGATATTTTACCAGTAAAGAGAAGCTCTTCGGCAACAAAGTCAAGTTTAGGTAGAGTCTAGGAAAGTTTAGGAGAGAACCACAGAGGCGCGAAAGGCGAAATTAGTCTTCTAAGAAGAATGTAAAATTACCTTTTGGTGATTGGAAAATGCAAGATCGAACTCGAAACAAGAGCCTTGAGACATTCGAATACTGTAAATTTACCCGGAAACTGCTCAAAAACGACAGAAAATATGTAAGAGAAAAGTGGAAGTGATCCAACATATAATTTATAATTTTTTTTTGTAACTAAATTGCCTTGACTTTAATTCATTAGAAAACTGTATCAATTAAATAATAAAACATCTGTAAAATCAAATATTTCCTTCCTCTCGCTTTCTATTTCTCCCAAGAACTCTTAACACTCATTTCCTGTTTATCGAAAATTTCAGCCCAACTGTTCAATTATTGCCGGAACAAACGATCAACGAGGCAACTTATTGCAGAATTATATACGTTTTCGATCAGTGGCGCAGTTAATATTATGTAATAGGAAAGCATATCAATACTTTTACTTTAATATCATGAAGTGCACTATCATTTGATACGGCTATGGAGCAGAGAAACTGAAAACATTTCCAAATAATTACAATTTGACACGGACTTGACCGCTAAGCTCGAGACTACTAGCCGCATGATTTGGTTGACAGTTGGCGGCCAAGTCGGCCGACTTAATATCGACGCAGCATAACAATCAAACGACTAGAATTAAAATCCGAATTCTCTTCAAATTAGTCGCTAATTAATCAACTAAAAATAAACATAAAAAATGGACTCAAATCAACGGATGTTGATAAAAAAATCCATTCATCCGAAACGGATTTTCTACAATCAATTAACATAACTTTCCAATTATAATAATGTCCACTTGTGGCGCAGATGATAAGGTCACAACCTCTCCACCTGTACAGGTATGTACAGATAACTGTTTTATTCGAATTTTTGCTAAAAAAATCGACTGCGCCAATACTTTCATGTATGCCATTTTATCGCCTCAATTCTCTTCACTACATAATGGAATCTAGCCAATTGAGGCCAGCCGAGCCTACCTATGATGATGGTAACTTGTATCGCCGATATGAAATGAAAGCTAATAAGGAATTTTTCACATGATTTTTGGCAGTTTTGGCAACATTCTTGTATGTATCAAATTTGTTGCCCTTCAATCAAATTATCGCCTATTGCATTTTACGTAATTGTTACATTTGAACTATTCCGGTATGTGGGTTTGGCACACAAATCAATTATTTATAACACGTAACAATTACCATATTTTATTATAACTGTATTATTTATGATTATTAATTAAAACGCAATTTTGGATAATGAGGAAGTGTTCCAGTTAATTTTGTTATGGTCATCGGTACATCCCCTATATGCTTAACCCCCTACACATTAATCACTCGAGCTGAGTAATTCCGGTAATGCTCAGCTTGTTGAACTAATTAACGAATCGTGTATGGCACCGTTACAAATCCGCCACACTATTATCAAACGGTTCTGTTTCTATACTTAAACATGCATTTTACCTGGATATTCGTCCTTTTCACTTCAATATACAACCAATTGTCTGTAGCGAAAGCAATAGCCAATAGAGCTACAGCAATGATGGAAGTAATGGTGGCTAAACTTAGTGTTACAGCAGAACAAGGCATCGCTTCGTTTGGTATCGTCAAATAATCCTTCAAATTTTTAGTGAAATTTATCCAAAATACACTGGACACATTAATTATAGATTTTCTTAGAAAAAGGCGTTGTCACTAGTTTTTGTTTTATGGAAATATGTTAAAAGTACACACAATCGGATCTTAAGTCAACATTTGTGATTTAAGTCGCTTTGCCGTCTTGAAAGTAGATCTTCAACTGAACAAACTAAAAGGCGACCCATCAAGAAACCTGTTTCGTATACCTGCGCAAGAATTTCGTTGTGTGAAAGTCTCTGTTGTTTCGTTGAACAAATCGAAAATCAAATAAAGTATGGATGGTTGTCGGATTTGCCGCAACTGAACAACAATCGAGGAGGCCACACAACAAGGTCATCTTTTATTCTTGTTTTGTTGAAAACGATGGGAAAGAAGTAGTTTTTCAGAGTATTTGTTATCATAAATTAATATTTTAACCCACTTCTGCGTCTCAAATGCGGCATCGTAAAAATTTATAGTGCCCCTCCTAACGAAAAAAAAACGGTTTGCTCCAGGCTCCGGACGGATTCAAAGCACTGTAAATTACATTGGAATACGGTTCAATGGTTCAAATGTCCTCATTATGGACGGCGACGAGACATCAGTCACAACACCAGAGAGTTTTTGTGGCTACGAAAAAGTCTGACAATATTCAGTACTTATCAAAAATGTGTTAATGAGGCTTAAGCTTGTCAATATCCGACGCTGCCGTGGTTTAGAAGAGGTCGAAATATGGTCAAAGCCCGAAAAATTATGATTTTTCTGAAGCCTCAGCGCTACTCTAAAAGTTGTTCGGTTGTTTTGACGTTTTACAAAAACTGTAAAATTAAAAATCACTGCTGAAAATGATAAAGGATCAGCACTCCCTTCCCTCTTCCCAAAAAACTGACTCACCCTTCGGCGATCTTTAGTATGTTCTTGGATCCTCTTGTACTCCGCCTGGCTTGTGTCTCTTCCTGAATATTATATCAACGCTCGCATGCCTTACTTAGATCCCTTGATGTCTTCCAATAACTATTTTGAATGTCTTAAACCCTCAAGAGCACCAGAAGCCTGTAAAAAAACCTCAAAAACTGGATTCGTAACTATTGGCAGTCAAAAAGCTGGCAAGCACTTTTTCAAAAATTGCAATACCAAACTTTTGGAAGGCATCAGAGGTACTTGAGAAGTTAAAAAACTAACCACAATATTCCTTTCAATAACGTAGAACCTGCAAAAACAAATCCAAGAAATTCGTTATTATATCCAACCTTGCCGTGGTTTAGAAGGGGTCGAAATTATTATTTTTCTAAAGTCACAGTTCCTCTAAAAATTGTTCTGTTGTTCTGACGTGTCCCAAAATATCGTCGTTTTACAAAAACTGTAAAATTAAAAATCACTGCCGAAAATGGTAAAGGATCAGCACTCCCTTCCCTCTTCCCAAAAAACTTCCTCTTGTACTCCGCCTGGATTGTGTCTCTTCCTGAATATTATATCAACGCTCCCATGCCTTACTTAGATCCCTTGATACCTTCCAATAACTATTTTGAATGTCTTAAACCGTCAAGAGCACCAGAAGCCTGTAAAAAAAGAAATTTAAGCCTTAACAACTGGATTCGTAACTATTAGCAGTCAAAAAGCTGGAAAGCACTTTTTCAAAAATTGCACTACTAAACTTTTGGAAGGCATCAGAGGTACTTGAGAAGTTAAAAAACTAACCACAATATTCCTTTCAATAACGTAGAACCTGCAAAAGCAAATCCAAGAAATTCGTTATTATTGCTAACCGATTTCTGGGTCTTAAATTCGGCATCGTAAAAATTTATAGTGTCCCTTTCAATGGAAAAAAATGGTTTGCTCCAGGTTCCGGACGGATTCAAAATACTGTAAGTTACACCGAAATACGGTTTAATGATTCAAATCTCCTCAAATATCCTCAAAGAGAAAGTTCTACGTATTTTTGGTCACGAAAAAGTCTTACAATATTCAATACTTATCCAAAATGTCCTAGTTTGGCTTCAGCTTGTCAATATTCAACGCTGCAGTGGTTCAGAATGGGTCGAAATATGGACAAAACCCGAAAAGTTATTATTTATTTCTAAAGAGTTAACTCCTTAAAAGTGGCAATGACCCAAAATATCACGTTTTACAAAAATTGTAAAATTAACAATCACTGCCTGGCTTGTGCGGCTTTCTGAATCTTGTATCAACGCTTCTATGCCTTGCTTAGTTCCTCGATGCCTCCCAATAACTATTTTGACAGTTAGTATTCTAATTAAACAGTACTGGAAGCCTGCAAAAAACAATTGCAATTCCACAATTAAACTTGAAGAAGTGGATGAAGAAGTTCGAGAATTCTGGAACGCACCCGAGCTATTTGAGAAGCTGACCACAATAATTCCTACAATAACTACGTAGAACCCGCAAAAATCCAAGAAATAGAGGGACCAAAACTAGCTCTTCTAAACCTGAAAAGATCCTAGAGAAAGCCAAAAACGCATCAATTTAGTAACATCAAAACAAAAATATCGAAATTAAATGTTTAGCCACAATCAAATCTACTACGACCGTCACGTTTCTGACGTACGCGACTTGCCAAAATTCTTTCTACTTGAATCCAAGGAAAATCGTTGAAAATATGGCTCAGGGTGCGGTTACCGTCACCCTATCCCAATTGGTTGATCTATCGCTTTGTTCAACTGAGGTAAGATATAATTGTAAATGTTCCCCCCGAAACGTTCTCAACAATATTTTCCAGATGGGTACTGTAAATTTCAGTCTCCTACACGCTTTACTTCAAGTTCTGATACAACAAGTGAATCGTTCCGATCTTGCAATAGAATTTGCCGGCAGAGACTCTGAACGTATCCAAACTTTAATAAATGCAGCCCAACCGCTACCTTCTTTCAAATTAACTGAATATAGAATTGTGGGTGATCAAAGGGTGCAACAACCGGCGCCAAGCGATCAGCCTGTAGTGGTTGTTGAGCCTACTACGACAAATCCTCAGGTGTCGGTGACAGTCACCAAAGACCAATTTGGTGCGATTCAAAACGATATAGCTACGTTAAAAGAGCAGTTGAAGGAATTGAAGGATTTGCCTGGCAATCTTGATTTGATTGAAGCAACACGCGATAAAACTTCACCAATATTGGATATGTTCCAAATACTAACTATAGTGAAGCGTGTTGATGCTGTTGAAATTAGTTTGGAAAAGATCGCTTCATTAATTGAAGATTTAATCAATCAAACTGGACGTAGTGAAAAGGAAGAAAAGAAATCTATTGATAATTTGGTACGAGGTGAAATTGAGAGGATTGTATCGAAAGCTGAGGATATCGTCGAGAATGTTGAGACGAAAAGCGAGACAAGCAGCACGATAACTATGATCGAAGAGTCAATTAGGGCCGAACTGGAGAGAATTGTAACGAAAATCGAAGACGACCACCAAATCAGCGACTTAAAGAACAACATTAGCGAGATCTATTTGCGAATAGAGGAGCTAACGGCACGATTCGATTCACTAACCGATCTTATAACAACGAAACTCTCCAATCAGGACCTCATCGAAAGTCTTGTGTCGCGTTTGGAGATTGATGATCAAAAAATTGCATTACTCTACGATGATTTGGCCGAAATCCAAAAACAATTCCGTGCATTAAACAGTCTGTGTAATAGACTTGATGAAGAGGTCAATGGTTATCAGAAGAATTTCGATGTACGTTTTCTTGATTGAATTGTTCTTGTTGCTAAAGTGTTTCGAAATTTTAGGCAATTTTGGAACAAATCGATTTCTTAAAGATTACCAAAGCCAATCATGAGGACCTACAAGATGCTTTGGAATCGAAAGCTGATACTTGTGTTGTTGATCGGAAAGTATCGAATGATGTGTTCGAGGTGACCTATGAAGAGTTCTCGAAAACACTAGAGGACACCCTTAAGAGGCTAGCCGAACAAGTGAGACTTTTGACATTGACGAGTCGACCTTAAGGGGTCTCCAAATTTTGGCGACTTTAGAGGCGTCTTCCTTTTTTCTTCAAATATCTTTTGTTTTTCTTGGCACAAGAAATAGGTACCCTCAATAGAGAAAACTACTAACTTTAAGTAGGAAGAATAGTTTTCCATATGAAGAATGTCGAATTTATGCAGAAATCGAATACCAACGCTGTATAACGCGCGTATGAACCGCAAGACTTTGTACAGGGCCGGATTGAACCCTTATCAATATTGTCTCAATTGATTTTCAGCTCTAAACATGGCCAATCAAGTTTCCTGAGAGATCATGAAATCGAGGATAGATTTGAGAGATGGTTTCACGCCACTCAACAGTTTAAAGGCGTGGCTTGTGGATGAGAGATAAAGAGAGAGAGAACTGGGCGTTGCTCTTCTATCGCAACTACCGGACAAGTGTCACGGATGGATTTTACTTACTTTTACTACCTTTTTGCCTCTTTCTTGAGTGCCAAAAGTCGTCAGAATCACCTGACCTGTTTCGAATCCGTTAGGTCGACTCGTGGGAACCTATAAAATTGTTAAAATCCTACCTACTTTCAGGAACAATTACTATTACAAGCCCTTGACAGTCTCCATATGGAACTCGGCAATAAATTGGACAAAGCCGAAATTGACCTATTAAGAGAGTTCGTTAATGCACAATTAAAAGACATACAAGACAAATTAAAATTGTTGGAATCATTGAAGAAAGAACAAGAAGCAGCTGGTGCCAAACGTAAACTAATGAAAGATCTCAATTGTATATCGTGCGATCAAGATGTGGTGATGCAGAAAGAATGCGATCCAAATTTAAAATTAAAAGCTCCAGCTCTATCACCAACGAAAAATATCGCACCGTATTTAGCATACGAATTGGATCAATTAAGGAAACATCAAAAAACGTTAATTAACAAATTCAATTCAAATAACACCTTTTTTTAGTTGATTTTTTTTTTGGTTAATTTTTAGACTTCCGTCTGGAAAGAATATCAACCATTTCGAAGGTGCTGTTAAGCTCGATAAAGAATCTAAAGCGTATTTTGTTGAATTCTTTGTTTAAAAACGTCCATTGATTTTTAATAATTTTAGCCAGGACCGCCTATCGAATCGATACTGCGGCGGAAGTCATACGATAACAACAGCTGAACAGCGTGTGGCTAGAATTGGCCATTTCTTAGAACAATGGGGATTGAAAGTTGACCCTTTGTGTAAAGATAAATATATTCGAGGAACCGACAATCACGTATTCTCTTGTTTTAGCTTATTTAACACTTCATTGATTTGAATTTGTAGTTGTATAAAGGTGATCCAGGTGCTGAACCACCGAAAAGACCATCGACTGTGTTAAGTGGTCGGAAAAATTCTAGAAACCCCAGTACGGTCATCCAGAATAGTAGTGCAACTGGCGGAGATCCACCAGCGGAGCCAACGAATGTAATTTATTGGACAACATCAAATAACTTTAGTTTTAATTTGTTTTAATTTTTAGACTAACGATGCTGTTGTAGCAAACGAAGGAACAGCACCATCTCAATAAAAAGTAATGGAAATTTTGGTAGATTTAACCAAATCATACCTGTTATTCTTCTAAATCATTTTTACAAATACTAATCTTGGCTAAAATGGAATAAATTTGTTATTATTGTGCTAAACCGATAGGTAACAAAGCGGAAACGAATAAAACTGCGTCTTATTGAATAGAATAGTATTTATTTGTTTTTCAGTTACTTATACCGATTAAAGCTACAACTTCGCTTTAATCGCTAATAAAAAATTCTTCGTTTTTCTTATCCGCATCGAATTACATCGAGTTTTGAATTACATTTATCCAAGCAGCAATTAGTCTGCTTTATAAATTTACACTAATTGCTTTGTGTGTACCATTAAATGCGATCGTGATTGATGCCTGGGAGCTCCAAAAAACTTGCTTGGGGCTCGGGTTGTCCTTATTGCGATGTCCTGATCGGAATTCACGTTGACTTTTGTGTCCAATCTTGTATATGTGTATATTAGGGTGAGCCAAATTGACTAACCTATCGAATTTATGGTCTCAAAAGGACCTATATGTTGAGAAAAAGATTCTCCTATTGGGAAAAATTTTTAGCTCAATTTGAAATTTCCCATTTAAATAACACACAAAAAAAAATTTCTCCATTAAAAATGCTATAACATTTGAACCGTTCAAGATAAAAATGTTATTCAGGCATATTATTGTAGGGAATTAAATTCTCTAAAAAATGCTTCAGAGTTAATTTTTTTAACTCAAAAATTCATATACTTACGGGCTAAGAAAGTTGATGAAAAACAGATATGTTTAGTTTAAAGCTATTTTGGAAATTTTCCTTAAAAATGCTATAACTTTTGAACCGTTTGAGATTAAGATTTTATCTACGCATATTCTTATAGGGCATTAAATTCTGTAAAAAATACTTTGAAGTTGGTTCTTTTAACTCAAAAATTCATATACTTACGGGGTATGAATGTTGAAAAAAACTTATCTATTTTTCATCAACTTTCATAACCCGTAAGTATATGAATTTTTGAGTTAAAAAATCAACTTCAAAACTCCTTTTTAAAGAATTTAATGTTCTACAAGAATATGCCTGGATAAATTTTTTATCTCAAACGGTTCAAAAGTTATAGCACTTTTAATGGACACAAATTTTTTTGCATGTTATTTAAATGGGAGATTTTTTCCAACATATAGGCCTTTTTGAGGCCATAAATTCGATAGGTTAATCATTTTGGCTAACCCAGTGTACATATATCTTTGCGATCAAAGCGTCTCCAAACAATAAAATCCAAATCGGAAGACAAAGGGATAAGGGTTCGTATGCAGGGCCGGCCCGAGACCATAGCAAAACAGGCAACTACCTGGAGCAGCATAATTTTAGAGGCGGCACTCTTTAGTGTGTCCTATGCTGGACTTTATGTGTAACATTTTTTTCAGAGTATTTTAGTAGTTTCAGGGATAAACAATTGATCAATTCTATGTTAGAACTTTTGATCGTACAAGAGACTCAGTTTTTGAAAAACTCTGTCAGTCAGAGTTTTAGGATAAGGCTAATTAGTTATGTTTTGAAAGTACAGAAATTGGTAATCCTACAATTGAATTTTGTTTTGGATCTGGAATTTTCCAAATCAACGCTTGGAACTTTCTGAAGTGTCCAACTGCCTCCTTAGCCCCAAGTCCTTCATCTATAATTGACCCCTTTATTTGGAAAAGACATTTTTAATATTTTTCTACCTTTTTTTGTTTTTGTGAAGAAGGCCAATTACTTGACACGCTTTTTATTGTTAAATTTATTCGTTCTTGTTTAGTTGTGTACAAGTGTTTGAAGTGTTAATATTATTTCCAAAAATTGTTTTTTTTTGTTAATTACTAATTAATTGTGTCTAGTGCCTTTAATGGAGAAACAGACATCCCATGAACGGCTCAGGATTTTTTTTATTTTCGGCGTTCTAAAATTCGACAAAAAATTATCGCCATTTGACGTTTTTTTTCTTGTTGTGAAAAAAATGATTTTCAATTAATTTAGCAGAAGCTTACTTTTTCAAATCTATTAATTCACGAAACTGTCAAGAACTTTGATTATGAAATCTATAAAAGTAGTAGAGTTATCATTATTAACTCCTGAAGGAGGGGCGTCGAAAAGAAGCTTGCCTTGAGCACCAGGAAACCTCGGACCGGCCCTGTTCATATGACTGATAATCTTAGGGGAACATACTAATATTTTATACAAGATTAGGAGCAACAGTGCTTTTGATTTCCTTAAATATTTTGCTTTTCAAAACGTTGACCGTTTCGCTGTTGATGGAGCGTCAGTGTTCTAGTAAATAATCAAGTGTTACAAAACACGTGGATGGAATTGTAAGGATAGTCGTGTATAGGTGTGATTTTTCCTTAATAAAAATATCGTTTTAGTCAGTAATATTTCTATTTCTATTGCGATTTTTATTCAAAACGATTTCTTCTCCCTGTCTTCAAGCATTACAAGTTCTCAAACTTCAAAAAAAAATTGAGAAGCACACTGCTTTACACTATATACAGTGTTCTTTCTAAAGTTGGCCAATGTCCCATTCGTCATGAACTCATGAAGCAACGAAAATAAGTCTCCGGAACGTGTACAGCATCAATTTAAAGATCCAGGACCTCCGACTTCTTCATATTCATTTCTAAAGTGTTTCATCTCCTCATTACAACAATAAATGTAAAAATACGATAATTTCTACTTCCTACACTGATTGTAACCCAATTTCAGCGTTAATTAGTCTATGGGACCCTCGGATCTTCATTATTTTTGATGTTATAAAAGTTCTTCAGAAGTTCAAATTATTTTGAATGTTTCATAGTTAACGAGGCCTCTACTACCGGTCATATTTACAAATACTCGAACAATTTTATCTTACTGTAAAATTTCCACTGAATTCGGGCCATTGAACATTCTCATAGCCGAATCATTTACACTATTTGTAAAAGTCAGAGGATCAATATATCGTTAGCTTACCAATTGTTTTTTCCACTAACTTCAGGGACAATGGTTAAAATTGTCGAAAAACCTTTTGCTTGAACTTGAACTGATGAAAAATACAAGAGTGAAGTAATTACGCATTTTCACCGCCAAAGGATATGTTGACAAGGAATCTGAAACAGGCTCACTTGGATTATTCAGGAAAAAATAGGATTTTACGAGATCTCTATTAAATTCAATTAAAATAGAACTTGATTCTGTTTATTGTTGTATAAAAAAGCCAACAATTTGAAAAATTAAGTCAATATCTAATCATCTTCTTCTTCACCACCACCAGCACCGCCGGCGCCTTTACGCAAATTCTTCCTCTTAACACGACCTGGACGACCACCACCGAATGGTGATTTCAACGAGAAGTCAATGTGTTTTTGTGAATCCAATCGTACAATAAATGATGGAATATTCACAACTTGTTTGCGAACGCTGCAATTAAAAAATAAACAGGAAATTAGTAACGCCAATTGATATCGTTTAACGCTCAATTCTTTAGAGGAAAAAAACCAATTGTCGCCTCGTTCGAGGTGGACGCATTGTAGATGAATAAACAACAATGGACGCATTAACTGGTATCATTTCTCTACGAGTTATCTTTAGCACTAAACTTAGTATTTATTCAAACTAAATTAGTGACTCTAGACTCGAATTACCAAATGAATTAAAATATAATAAAATTACCATTAAATTTCCCATATTTTTATGGAAATATTGGTCAAAATTTCAAGGCGTTAGTTATTCAACTAAGTGGCCTTTACGAATTATTACAACAGAACAAATTTCAATCAATTACCGTATATGTCTCTGTCTAATTAAAACACGTGCATGATGGATTGATTTAGCTAAACCCAATTTGAAGACTTGCGTTTGTAGACGACGCTCTAAGAAATCTTCAATTTTCAAACCCAAAACGTAATCGAGTTTCATACGATTCTCATCCAATACACCGATGCGGACCAAACGACGCAACAATGCATTACCTATTAATTACAAAATAAAATTAGTTTACAAGAATTCGATTTCAACGAAAAATCGAATGTAGCCAAGCGTTTTGGCACAGTTCAATTGATATAATACAATTAACTGCTTCCTAACTGGTCGTTAATTTTCCCCAAGTTTTCGAAAAAACAATTTGGCACTCCGAACATCAAATAAAATGTAAAGAGTGTGGCGTCGGGGACATAAAATTTAAACAATTTCAAAAAAAAAAAACAATCTACCTTCAAACAAACGTTTCTGGTCTTTTTCTTCTAACGTCAACAATTCACGGGCAGCTTTACGTATTTTAGCTAACGTATATTTAACACGCCACACTTCACGTTTATTCCTCAAACCATATTCACCAATTATCTTCAATTCTTGATCTAAACGTGCCTTTTCATAGGGACGTCTTGGTGTTACGTATGTTTTCGAACATACTGTCGGTATACGACCGTTTACCATTTTCGGTGTGATTAGCGATCACCTGGAACCAACAATAACGTTAACATAACCTCAATTGGTTAATTTCGTGGGAAAAAAATGTAACCTTCATTTGAACCAGATAAACACTTCTGTTTAGTGTACCTGGGATTAACTTAAGGTGTTAATATTGCCTTATTTGATTGGAGGCTAATGTGATAAACACACAAAACCTTCTGCCCATTGAACAAGGCGTAATTTAAATCTAACAAAATTTCACGCATCCGCTTATAAAAAGTGGTGAAATTGAAGAAATCGATTTGATTTGTGATTAAGTTTTATAATATAACAATATTTTTGTGAATTTCAAATAACTTGTAAAAAATATATAAATACATACCTAACCACATCCAATGAAGACACGACAAGAAAGACAGCAAATGGCCGCGGGGCCGGCTTTATAAGCAACAACAATGGTGGGGCGACCGGAAGTACTGTGTAATCAAATCAGACCACATTTTCTAACAATAAATTTGTTGATATCACAATTTTGCAACAAAAAAAAATAAAAATCAAGCAAAAATCAAAAATTACTTTAAAATTTTGCGATATTCAATAACTCTGATATTAATAATTTTGTTTATTTTTAATAATTGTGAAACAAATTTGAATTACGACCAGTACCGGTCGGCATCGATCTCAATTGTAGTTAAATGTAGCCCTAATTCATTCTACTACTAATAAAATAATTTTGAAAAATTTTATTAGTTTTTAAAATAAAAAGCAATATTTCCAATAATATATTTGATTTTATTGTATAACAATATTGATAAAACATCTAACAATCAATTAAAGAGAAGGATAGACTGCGGAGTATTATTAGTGGAAGAGAGCAAGACGAACTGTGAACATACGACTATACACAGTGGTGGTAAATTAAACAGGGCTAGAATAGTTCTTGTTGCATATGTGCCAACAAAATTGAATGTTTCATTTGAAATTATTACAAAATCCAGATCTTCAACAAATGCTTAACATTAGAGCAAGATCAATGCCTGCTTAATGCTTGTCTCCTTCTTTATTAGGTTCTATTTTATAATCTTTTTAGTGTTTTCCCTTTGGCGGAAATCGCAGGAAAAGAGACACCAAGAGGAGTCGCTGTCATTTTCACAATTACAGCTTTGTTCTCTTTTTTCTCTCTTTCTTTTTTATATCTAACGCTACATAAGCCACGCCTGCAAAAGATAAAACACAACATCTTTGACATTTGTTTTTGCATCCAGTTGTCTTTTGATAACTTCTCCCAGTTTTTAAATAAATTTCAATATGTTTTATGTACAGTGCCTTTTTTCGTAATTTCGGGAGAAGGGAACAGCCTGGAATTATAAACGTCTTCCATCTCTTAATAATCATCTTCTTTCGCTGTCTTTCTCATTTAAAAGTCCAAAATTACATAAAACGATCTCTAATTGGAATTAAATTATATCAATTGTTTATAGTTTCGTTTTAAAATATTAATTGCTTGATGCCCTACAATAGTATAAATATATTTTTAATTTTGTATAGATTCGATGCAAGTCGCCTTTTTGTACTTCTCTTTAGAATTCTTGCCATTGGCGGATATATTTTTCTTTTCTTTCGTCACGACAGTCATTTGGTATAGGCTTAGATATAAGAGCGTAGCTGTATAATTCACTATTTTGACGTTAGTTGCGACCTTGAATGCAGTGCCGCCAACATAACCGCTAAAATCCTAACCTCACTCTTAAAGCATTTGTTTTTGGTTTTTAATCGGTTTAATTAATTAATCACCGATTAATAAAACGAATTAAAAATGAATCGTTGTCGATTATGTTATTCGGATACTAATCCGGAATTATCCGTAAATATATTTAATAAAAAACATGATCCACCAATTTCGAAATTAATTGCTGATTTGACACAATTAATAGTAAATCATTTTTATAATTACAACAATTAATTATTAATAATTTTTGTATTTTTAGATAATTAACGATGATCCGTATACGAAAATTGTATGTTTTCTATGTTTTGAACAATTGAAAAAATGCGATATTTTCCGTAAAATGATTCTATTAACCGATTGGCGTATTCGGCACGATCAACAAATCGTTGATAATCTCAACGAGTCCTGTCGAAATTCTACAACAATTACCACCAACCCTGTCGGATATATAAAGGAGGAAACTGTAGAAATTGAAGAATATCCAATTAACGATAATAGTTGGGATGAGCCGATCAATTGTGCCGATCTTGTTGCAAAAAATCGGACAAATACCATTTATATTAGTGAAATGAGCCATGAAACGATTTGCACAGACGATGAGGACGGTTTTGGTAGAAGCTCGTATGTTGGCAGCAAAAATAAAACAACAAATAACGGAGAAACACAAGTAATGGAAAATGGTCCGCCAAATATGCCAGAGAATCCGGTGGTTATAAAGGAGGAAGCGGTAGAAGTGGGGGAACATCAAGGAATCGGTAAAATTACCGCTTGTCCAGAGGCGGACTGGCCATGAGCATGATTGGGCAAATTTTAAAGAAATTCTGTTAAGCTTCAGATAATTGCGGCAACTCTTTAGAAGAAAGGCTCTTAAAATAAGTCACGCTGCAATTACCAGTCCGCCTGTCTCTTAGAATCTGTTTCTATCCAAATAATTTGCAATTTCAGATCCCGCTAGCAATGATTGCTACAATATGCGAACTAGACAGCGTTCTACACGCGGTATTAACGATGCGGATCGACTATTGGATAATAACGAGAATAAAAGTGGCGAAATCGAGGAAGATCCTCTGAAAATCGGTAAAAATCGACTTCCTCTAGACTCTCCGGTTTTATTATAATTTTTTTTTCAATTTTAGATTACGATAATTTAAATAAAAATCGAAGAAATCCGATTAACAAATCGAAATCGGGCCATTACCGTTGTGTTATCTGTAACAAACGGTTCGTAAGTCGATGTTTATTGCGAATTCATTTTCGTGTACATACCGGCGAGAAACCGTACCGTTGTGCCGTTTGTGGTGCCCAATTCTCGCAGGAGGGTAATCGATTGCGACATTCACGTCTACATCGACTTCAAAAAGACTACACTTGTGATAAGTGCAATAAACAATTTGCGGTCAAACAGGATCTACAGAAACATTTACAGAAACATTTGAGCATCCATACACAGCCACGATTGTACGGTTGTGGTACGTGTGGTAAATTTTTTGCAAAATCATCAGTGCGAAATCGACATTTAAAAATTCACACACGACAAAAATCGCACGATTATCGGCAAGATTTACAATTAATACCGGAAAATGTGGTATTGACGAAAACGGCAATTGAGGAAGATCCTTTGAAAATTGGTAGTAAAGATATCGAGCCAGGGGCGGGTTGGTCTTGAGGATCTGGCAATCAGTTTTACACATTTTTTTTAATTATGATACATAATATTGTACCTATCAGCCGTTTGAAAGCAGTATTTTTTCATGTTGACAATGTCTGATTTATTAATTCTGGAGGATTTTGTTGGGAAATCAACAAATTGTATAAATATGAAAACAATCTTGTATATGGGCCGTAAGGCTGCTTTTGTATTAATTATTAAATAACTGATTACAGTCGGTTACGATTAATTCTAAAAGGTATTTTTTATTTCCAATAAAAGATTTTGTAGAAAAATTCATAATTGTTATACCGTTAGCCTGTGACGCCACTGTCTATTCCTCAACCAATCAAATTTGACGGTTTTCGTGTTTCAATAACACGCCACTAGATGGCGCTAGTTTATTGTTGACAAATTAACCTAACTTTTCACTAATAGATCGACCATTGTTTTTCTATGTGAACACAATAATTAATTAATTAATTAGTGAAATAATTAAATTATCATCGAAGATGGCGAAATGTAGATTGTGTTATTCGGATACAAATCCAATATTAGCTGAATATATATTTAATGAAAAATTGGATCCACCCATTTGGAAACTGATCGCTGACCTAACAAAAATAACTGTAAACTCATCAGAATGTACGAAAACATCATTATTTTAACAATACTATAATTTTAGATAATCAAGAATGATCCGTATACGAAAATCGTGTGTTTGGAATGTTTCGAACAATTGAGAAAATGCGATATTTTCCGTCGAATGATTGTACAAACCGATTGGAGAATACGGCACGATAATAAGACGATCACAACAGATAGTCATCCGTCCGTGATCAAGGTGGAACCGACCGAACACGATAGTAATTATGAATTGTTAGTTTTGTTAAAAATATAACAAAATATTTCAATTTTAGATGATGATATAGAAGGTGAAACAAATGAACATTGTACTAATGATGAGGACGATTCTAGGTGCTCGATTGAGACAACAACTAAACCTGAAATAATTACAGTTGATACGGCACAAATCGTTGAAAATATCCGGAATAATTTCAACGATTTCGATGGATATTCGCCGATCAAAAGAGGTGCTGATTTGTTTTTTTTTTCCAAATGATTCTAGAAAGCTAATTTTTCACATATCCATCGTTGTTATGTTGTATTAGGTGAAGATGCGGTCGGTGAGGGGTGGGGGGTTAACCTTAGACTTGCCGGTAAATTCAAACATGTATACCGGGTGTTTTCCCTAATTATGGTTTTCTCTGTAGAAGAGAAAAAATAGAAACGTCTAGAGCAGTACGTGTTAGAAAAAGACAAATCTAGTAGCGATTGTCTGAACTAAATACAAAGTAGTCTCTTTTCGAAGGTTTAGCAGGATTTAGGTCCTGTAAGAGCTCGATAAAACAACTGGTAGCACATTCCGGACTACTTTGTTGGAAATAAATAGCTTTTTGCTGTTGTTCTTTTGTTTGTTTTTTTTATGATTTCGAAAATGCCTTCGAAATTATTTTTTTCTGATTTCAAATATATATACTGTTCGCGCGTTTTAGCATGGCGAATCCCAGCGCCAATGACCTGTTTGTCATTAGCCGAAACCGACCGAACATTGCATCGGCAACTATCGGGAACATCACAGACACCCAGATCCGCAGTTCAGTAGCGTAACATAGAAAAGGTTGTGACTTCGATATACAGTAAATAAAACAAAAAAATTCTGTTGAAATTTATAAACAAAAGATTGAAATAATCAAACAAAACGAAGCAAATTCAAAAACCCTTTAGATACTTTTTCATTCCACTTCACAAACGAGATATTTGAGGGGTAACAATTAGCTGGGACACTCTGTATATTTGAAATTAGAAAAAAATAAGCAATTTAATGAGCACCAGGTTGGAAAAGGGTTCTATTAAAAAAAAATAATTGAAAGTGCGTGGAACGCCGCGCGTTAGAAGTGGAAATTCTTGGGTTAGAGATGAAGTTTATTTCTTTGATTGGCATTTTTGATAACGCCATTAATTAATTTATAAAGTTTCATTTTAAAAAGTTAACAACAGTGATTCTAACCTCACTTTCTTTGACGTTATTGTTCAAACATTTCGATATTGTTAATTTTATGAATATAAACCGACGAACGGGCGGGACAAAGTCTGCCGGCTCTGCTAGTTAATTTAGAAATTCAAAAACATCGCGGTAAGCCTTGAAATTTTAGTTTCGTTCCAGAGGGCGCTGTACATCAATCAATGCCACCAACTTTAGAACCTAGTGTTTATTTTACGCAGTTGGCAGAACTGACAGAGTATAAGCGACGCTATTGGTAACGCCCCCACTCTTCTGTTAGGGGGGAAGTGTTTCCCCTCACCGCGTTGCATTTTTCGTTACATAGGGAAAATCCATTGCAAAATATTTACCACTAAGCGCGCCTAAAGAAGTTTCACTTCAAAAAAACCTCATATTTGAAAAACGGTAACAATTAGACGCAATCGAATTATATAAATAGAATCAGCATAAAAAACTACACTAGGAACAATAAAAACAACTGCAACTTTTTCGAAATCATACGAGATATAATAAGGCATCTAGAAAATCGTGAAAAAATGAAAAACTGGAAATAAGCCAAAAACAATAACTATTTACTGGACAAGCTGGTAAAGTCTCTTTATCCATTTTTCAATACGTTTTGACATTAACTATTCATACAGTTGTCAATCGTTGTCGGTTGCTATTGGATTTCTCTAAACAACAAGCAATTGTTTTTGTTTATTTTCTGTTGGTTGCTATGGAGTTTATCCATCTCAACGGTAAAGTAAACACTTTACCGTTGAGTTGGATAAAGTGCTACGCTACCGTAAAGTAGGACTTTAACAGCAAGTTTTGAACCAAAGAATATATCGCACTATAAAGTGTGACAGGAATGTGCTTATCAATTATTTTCTAAGGTCTCTCCTTATAGGAAATCAAAAATTTCACTACGACATTTAGTTGACGTGATTAACAACCAATCGAAAAATTTAGTATTTCCTATTAAAACCATAGGATCATAAAGACGTTAGGCTATAAAATCGCTTCATAATTGGGTCAACTATAATATAATTATTGCACCTAGTCTATAGTGAATTCATTGAGCAAAAGGTTACTAGATTTGACAGATGTCTCGCTAAACAGAGTACGTAGTTGCAGGATTGTAAGCGGGGACAAGGACACAAACAAATAAATCCCTAGAAATATCACTATATTCAGGGGTACCAAACTAAATCTAGGAACCCTTTGGTCGATGAATTGAGTATACCAACAGTCAGTGGCTGACATGCCTACTAGTTTACAAAAAGGAAAATTATATGAAAAGAAGAGCCTTGCTAAAATCACATATTTTCTACCCTTAGAACTTTATTCTCTCTTTAATTTTTACTTTATTCTTTGTGTTATACTTTAAATGGTATAGAACTATAAAAATTGATTAAATATTTCTAGAAAACGAAAATGACGACTCCCAGACGTCCCAAGATAACGCTAACAAATCGATCGATGCCGATGACGACACCAGTCTCGACGACCAAAATCAAATCAACACTCCCGAAAAACAACCAGAACACCACCACCCTTGCGAGATCTGCAATAAAGCATTCCTAACAAAAACCTCATTAAAGATCCACTTGAAAATCCATCGAGACAATCGACCCTATCGTTGTGAAATCTGCAATAAAGGTTTCACATTGAAACACAATCTAAAAGAACATTTAAACGTTCATTCCGGCGAGAAACCGTACCATTGTGGTATATGTGGTAAAGAATTTGCACACACTTGTAATCTACGTAGACACTTGAAAACGCACACCGGTGAGAAACCGTTCCATTGTGAAATTTGTAATAAACAATTTACACAAAACCATCATTTAAAAGATCATATGAAAATCCATACCGGCGAGAAACCGTACGATTGTCACAGTTGTTGTAAGAAGTTTTCTGGTAAGACACAATTAAAGCGACATTTAAAAGTACATACCGGCGAGAAACCGTTCAATTGTGAATTGTGCGGTAAACGATTCGCATCCAAATACAATCTTAAAGATCATCTGAAAGTGCATACCGGTGAACGGCCACATCATTGTGATACGTGCGGTAAACAGTTTGCATTAAAAAGTCATTTACGGCGACATTTAAAATTACACAATTGAAATAAAATCGAATTTATTAATATTTTTAATTTTCATTAATTTTCCTGTTTAATTCGTGTGCCTTCCCTGTATATAATTCCTAATTCCAATCAACCAATCAAATTCAAGGACGTCACGTTTTCGATAATATGTCAATAGGTGGCGCTACGTGTAGACATAACCTATAATCTTGATATTAAAATTAATTAATTGTAATTAAATTAATTAAAAAAATGGAAAGATGCCGATTGTGTTATTGTAAGACGAATTTGGAAATATGCGATAATATATTTAACGAAAAACATCAGCCGCCTATATGGGAAATAGTAGCAGAATTGACACAATTGACGGTAGATTACAATAATTTCAATTAATTGATTAATTAATTAATGCAATTAATTTTTAGATAGTTAAAGATGATCCGTACACGAAAATGATATGTTTTGAATGTTTGGAACAATTGAAAAAATGCGATATTTTCCGTAAAATGATTTTAGAGACAGATTCGAGAATTCGGCAGAATTTTGTAACTTCCTCTACAATTAAAATCGATAATCACAGGTGTATAATTAAAGAAGAAGTAATAGAATCAGATAATAGTGATTATAGCGAGTTAATCGGAAAAGAGCCGGCGACCAGCTTTATTGAGGCACAAACGACAAGTGAACGGATCAATATTGATGTTGTCGCATCTTGTGCACCAATCAAATCGGATGCAGATGAATATGCAATAAAAGAAGAATCCGTAGATCTCGGGGAGGATCCTTTACAAATCGGTAAATTTATAATTTTCACAAAAAAGTGAGTTTTATTGTAAAATATTGGGTTTTAGATGCGAATAATGCGACCGCAAATACTGCCGATTTATCTGTGGAACATCACCGATGCGACATTTGTAATAGAACGTTTCTACATCGCAGCATGTTAGAGATCCATTTACGATCGCATACCGGTGAAAAACCGTACGAATGTACCAGTTGCGGTGTAAAATTCTCACAAATCGGCAATTTCAATCGTCACCTAAAAATGCACAACGGCGAAAAACCGTACAATTGTGTGACGTGCGGTAAAGGTTTTGCATTAATTTGCAATTTACAGCGGCATTTAAAAACGCATACCGGCGAAAAACCGTACCATTGTGAATTGTGCGGTAAGCAATTCACACAGAATCATCATTTAAAGGATCATTTGAAGATGCACAACGGTGAGAAACCGTTGAATCGACGACGACGTCAACCGAAATCGGATAAATGTGAATTAAAGAAACGTATACGTGTACGTAATGCGGATGAGAGACGGTTCAATTGTGAATTGTGTGGTAAACGGTTCGGTTTTAAACATCATTTGAAGGATCATTTAAAGATACATACCGGTGAGAAACCGTACAATTGTGAGATTTGTACGAAACAGTTTGCACGGAAAAGTCATCTACAGAGACATTTAAAAGTACACAATTGAAATAATATTAGGTTTATCGTAATTTGCAGTTTTTGTGGGATTGAAACCTTCTTAACACGATTTTTATGCGGCAGTACAAAGTATCTTCTGATCCACAAAAATGTTACAACTGTTTAAAGAGTTGGAAGTATCTAATTGATCACTCGACTATTTTGCCTTCCCTGTATATTCAAAGTTACGCCACTGGTGAAGTTTTAGCCAATCAGGTTCGAGAGTATTTCTATGCGTTGCGGCACTAGATGGCGCTAGTTGCCACAAAATTCAGAAAATGGGCGTGTTCGGCCGAACTAATCCTTAGTAAATTTAGTAATTTAGTAATAGTAAATAAAATTTAGTTCTGAGCAAAACTTAATAGTGCCGTAACCTATTTATTTGTTTATTTTCCGGGCATGTTTCATGTTTTTTTTTTGTATAATTTAATAAAATGAATATTTTTATAAGGAATAAACCCCTACCCTCCAGCTACTAAGTAAAGTGGCGACGTAAACAAAGTTTCTAAGTACTTACAAAGTGTTTCGGCCAACAACTGAACTCTTAGTAACTTACTAAGTTTACTAAGCACTTAGTTCGGCCGAACCCGCCCAATGATTTATCAACACTTCTTAAGTAATGCTAAATCCGTCTCTCAACATTGTCTTTTGTGTTTTGATTAAATAAAAAATGGTCTTATAAAAAAACAATTGCAATGTATAAAAATTGTCAATAAATCGTAGCATTGCTGGAAGACCAACCACGAATTTCCTTTAAATCATAAAAATTTAACCATTTAATACCTTTAGACAGATAATTGAGAATTTAGAAATAATAACTAATTTTCTTATTCCATAACATTTATATTATCAGTCATAAAGATTATCAAATCGCATCTGAGAGTATTGTGGTACGCCACTGGTTGGTCTTTAATTGAGCAAAAACGATTGCCAAAACATTTAAAAGTGTATGAAATCCGCTCGTGGCGTCAGCCATTTTATTGCAAACTTCACTTGAAAAATGTTTAATAAAGAATTGCTTTCACTCACAATCAGCTACATTTAATGCATACATATTTCATGTGCCTTTCCTGTATATGAATAATTTAGTTACTATCTGCACCTCATAATGTTACGCCACTGGTTAATTTTAGAAAATTTCAGTGCTACCAACGAAAAGTTTTTCCCCTAAATTTACGATGCTTTAACATCCGAATATAGAGGATTTATGGATACTTATTCTTGATTATCTTTCTATCGAACGGCGACAAATATCAATTTTCTGGCGTTAAATACAGTTTTGTGTTTATTTATATTTAAAATTCGTGTTATTTTTGTAATGGTTCTGGTGTAAAGTTTCTTTAAGGGTTGGCATCATTGGTTCGTTTATTTTCAAGAATTGTACACTAGGTGGCGCTCGTTTATTGTTGACATAACCTATTTGTTTATTTTGTAAACAATTGATTAATTAATTAACTAAAAATGGAGAGATGTAGATTGTGTTATTTTGAAATAATGCCGAAATTATCTCAAAATATATTTAACGAAAATATTGATCCACCAATTTGGAAAACAATAACAGAATTAACACAATTAACAGTAAACTGTAATATTCGAAATAAATCAATTTATTAATCAACAATTCTTGTAGATAACACAAGATGATCCGTACACAAAAATCGTGTGTTTGGAATGTTTGGAACAATTACGAAAATCTGATACTTTTCGTCGCATGATACTACAAACCGATTGGCGCATTCGGCACGATACTCAAACAAATAATGAAACTTGCAAATCGCTAGAGATCGTCACAATTAAAACAGAAACCGCCGAAGACTTATCCAAATTGAATAGCACTACGAGCTGTAACGAAAACCAGACTGTAATTCCCTGTAAAATTATCCACGAAACAAGTAACGAACAGCAGGTGTTTGATATTAAAGCCGAAACAATCACCTTGGAGCCAGGACGTGAAGATTGCTTGTTAAAAGAAGAACCCGTAGAAATTGCGGACGATCCTTTAAAAATGGGTAAAAATCGCTATTGTTTTAAATAACAATAATAACTTGTTAAATTCTAGACATTACGAGTGATACTAACGAAAAATCCGATTGCGGCCACTTTTGCGTTATTTGCAACAAAACGTTCGCTTCCAGTACTTCCTTAAAGGTCCACCAACGATCACATACCGGCGAGAAACCGTATCAATGCAAAACGTGCGGTAAATCATTCACACAATTAGGCAATCTAAATTACCACTTAAAAGTACACAACGACGACAAACCGTACCATTGTGAATACTGTAAGAAACGTTTCACATTAAAACACAATCTACAATACCATTTGAAGATGCATACAGGTCAACAGCCGTACTGTTGTGATACGTGCGGTAAAACGTTCACACATTGGTCGGCATTGGAACGTCATGCACGCATTCATACGGGCGAAAAACCGTACCATTGTGATATGTGCAGTGAGAAATTCTCACAATTAGGTAATCTACAGAATCACATCAAAGTCCATACGGATGTGAAACCGTACAATTGTGAACAGTGCGGTAAACAGTTCACATTGAAACAGAATTATAAGTCACATTTAAAGGTGCATACCGGTGAGAAACCGTACAGTTGTGATTATTGTGGCCGGCGGTTTTCATTGATGAATATTTTGAAGAGTCATTTGAAAACGCACACCGGTGATCGACCGCACCGATGCAATATCTGTGCGAAAACGTTTTCGTTATTGGGCACGTTGAAGACGCATCTCAATACGCATACGGGTGAACGGCCGCATCGTTGTGACCGTTGTGGAATGAATTTCTCGCAATCGAGCAGTTTACGGAGACATGTACGAACGCAGCATAACGAGAAATGAGTTTGTGAAATAATAATTTTATTATAAAATCGACATCTTCAATCCTAGCAATTTGGTTTTAAAATTACTTACGCCACTGGTGCTCGAATAATACAATTAAAGACACATTTAAAGCTGCCGGTAGAAGATCGTGATGTGCGTAAAGCTAGTTTTATTGTATTTCACATTGAAAAATCAATAAAATACGCTTCAATACCACGTTTAGTGTAAACCTACTTCGTTGGCCTTCACTGTATATGAATATCGGATTTCTATGTAACACTTGAAGAATTAGAAATAATTTCACGCCTTGTCAGTAAAGATTATTCTCTATTATGTTAAATAATTCACTAATTGCTTTAATAACTCAATTTTTGGAAATAATTTTGTCTACAATCGTTGTTACGCCACTGGTGAGATTTGACCAATCAAATTTGAGATGTTTTCTATATTACCGCTAGATGGCGTTCGTTGACGCAAATAACCTAACTTTTTTAATCACGGGTCATCAATTTTAATCAAAACAAAAATTATTAATTATTTTAATTAATTTTACACCAATTAATAAATCCGAATAATGTTGAGGTGTCGATTATGTTATTCGGATGCAAATCCGGAATTATGTGAGAATATATTTAATGAAAAACTTGCACCACCAATTTGGCGAATTATTGCCGAATTAACGCAATTAATAGTAAATAATATAATTGCGCGAAAAAAACATATGTTGGAATTGATTTGATTTGATTTTTTAGATAATGCGAGATGATCCGTACACGAAAATCGTATGTTTGGAATGTTTTGATCAATTGAAAAAATGCGATATTTTCCGCAAAATGATTCTGCACACCGATTGGAGGATTCGGCATGAAACCTGTAACTATCACGACAACAACTCTATTGAAACGAAAACTGAAACAATCACAATTGATACGGAACAATTAGTTGAAAATATTCGGAATAATTTTAATGATTTCAACGATTGTGTGGCGATTAAAACGGAAATAATTGAAGAGGATGCTGGTAGTACTAACGATAATGAGTGTTCTCAGGATAATAGCTGTAATGATATGGTAGATGATGATAACAGTATCACTAATGATCGGGATGAACGAGGCAATCATGGAGAAGGGGAATATTTTGATAAAACTGATAATCGGTCGGATATTGATCAGAATGTTGGGAAGACCTGTACGGAGACACAAATGAAGAGTGAAGGTAATAAATCTGGTAGTAATAAGAGTACGCATCAGTGTGATCAATGCGATAAAACGTTTTCAACGAAAACCAATCTAATGTTCCACTTAAAAGTGCACAAAAATAACGGTAGGTCCAATTGTGATAAAGTATTCGTTACTAACTGTCTAGGGTGGCCTATTTTCGATTGTTTTCCAGGGTCCTGTTGTACTTTTTAGAGATTAGTCGAATGTGTTCTTTTGTTTTAAAAGGTGTCTTATATCTCCTATAGTTTCAAAAATGTTGAAGTTTTCTTTATTGCTCCTAGTGCAGTTTTTCCTACTGATTCGATTAATTTGATTGGATTTTGTCTACCTTTTACGGTTTTCCCTGTATAACACAAACTTGTGTTTATTTTTAATGGAACGTATATTCATTTTGTTGCTCATTGAATTGCTTATTTTTTGCTGATTTTCACAAATGCAGGAGTTATTTAAAAAATTTCGATTACGCAAGTAAAATTTATAAAGTTATGTTTGAAATGGCGACAGAGTCCTATGAAACAATTGCTACCTTAACGTAACAACGAATGATTAATTTCGGTTGCTATGTATTTCTCTTTTGTTTCTTCTATTTTACCAACTTATAGTAAGAATAATCACTAGGAAACGATTGTTTCATAGCACACTGCAACGATTCAAATTAAATTTTTGTAATTTTTACCTGCATAATCGGAATTTTCAAAATAACTAATTGTAAGATTTTTGAAAATAACTATAATAAACTATATACAGCGTGTTTTTTCTAAATAGGGACAGCTGCGGATCTCCCAATAGCCGTCTGACGATATAAGAAGGACCCCCTCCTTTTTATATCGTCAGATGTACACGTTCTTGGGACTTTTATTTCTCGTAGTTGACGACTAATGGGAGATCCGCAGCTGTCCCTATTTAGAAAAAACACCCGGTATATTTGAAATTGCATTCAAAAAAAAAAGTTTGTCATATATCGAAAACAGTAAAAGTTTGACAGAAGCTAATTACATAAACATAAACATACAACAGAATATAAAAAACTTCACTAGAAACAATGAAAAATGAATTAACTTTTTTTGAAGTTTATAAAATATAAGGTATTTTAAAAATCCAAAAAAACTAATTATTATTACACCATCTGTCTAGTTCAGTGATTCTCAACCGCTGTGCCGGTAAATTTTGAAAATCTTGAAAGTCTACCACAACATAAAAGGTTGAGAATCACTGGTCTAGTTACTAAAAATGCCTAGGGAATGTGCCATCAGTTGTTTTGTATGAGTTCTCCGCATAGAAGATATCGGGCAAAACCATCGAAATAGACCATCCTGTGTACTTGTCTAATAGAGTTAATTTTTTGCCTATAATCTGTAATCCGTGCTAGTGATCATACAGACGCCTAACGCTAACTTTATCCCACATCTGGCCTCTGCCCAGAACTCTCTTTGTAGACGGCATTATGTGCAAGTTTATGATATTGTAGCATGTGCACTATTCGAAATACTATGACAAACAGAGAATTTAACTCTTTACCGTCAAGAGCTGACTCACTCACTATTTATTGTTCGATGCCACAACTCGAGAAATGACTCTAGCAACTCATCAAAACGTTATCGGGCCTTAAACGTTTCTGGGATGCATTTAAAGGGATAAGCGCCGCGTATAAATAAGATCCTTTATATATATACCAGGTGAACAATCTAACTTGAA
The DNA here is from genome assembly GCA_021725515.1 of Epicauta chinensis. Taxonomy (NCBI): domain Eukaryota; kingdom Metazoa; phylum Arthropoda; class Insecta; order Coleoptera; family Meloidae; genus Epicauta; species Epicauta chinensis. Next base: position 263,899 of record JAEDXX010000134.1, read on the forward strand.
GGATAAAAAAGGTCACCACAAGTGTTAAATACGGAAATTCTTCAAAAGACACAACTTTGGTGCAGAATTCTTGGATAAAAATTGGATAATTTAACCCATCTTACCTATATCTAAAATTGTCAATTTTCGAGTGTGCCTATTTCAGTTACCTGCACAGTATATTTTATATAGTCAGTCATAAATCTTAAAGATTTTAACAATATTTCTGTTCAGTACTTAGAAAAGGTATTAAATATCCTTATAACCAGGGCCGGTTCTAGATTAATAGTGTTTTTTCTGCTTTGGTCGCTAATCAATTAAGGGTCATTCTCCAAATCATACTTCATTCTATGTTGAGTTCTACAGATCCACTTTATATCTCATCATTTTTATCAAAACAAGGAAAATAGTTAGAAGGGAAAGAGAGATAGAGATAGAATAAGATGCAATTAAATTTTTCGGCAGGAACTGAAAGTTAACGAATACTTCAAAATTTACCTAACAGTGCTTTATTCTCGACTTGTACAAGGGAAATTCTACCGAAAAACAATTTCTAAAGAAACATCAGACAGAATAACATGAATTTTAGAAATTATTCAAACCCCTAGGGATATATGCGGAGCGTGCCGGTTGATTTTTTACAATAGATATGTGTTTGTAAAGCAAAACAGTAAACATTAAATGAAGAGGCCAGCTGTAGAGTTGAAATACGATACTAGGCAGTCGAATCGTGTAAAATTCTCCACTATTTCCCCTTCTATATTCTATACTACTTGTGCGCCACTGACCAACGTCAATTCTCTGATTAGATGTACCATATCGGTTACATTTACTGTAGAATCGGTCATTGAGCGTTTTTAAGGCATAAGACAAAAATTAAAAGTGATAAGACATTGTAATGCAATCAACCATACGTTTTTGGAAGATTTTTGCAATTCTAGAGCAACCCAGAGACTCTTGTTAGAAAGAATATTATCTTAAGAAGTATCTCGCTTTTTGTTTTGAATATTAAAGCTATATGTTCTTTTTTTCGAAAATTCAAGATTTGCAAAGGTCTATCAAAGATTAAGAAATATAAAGTTGCTTCTGCGCTCCACATTTTAATGACATAAAGATTAAAGAGTAAAAAAGCGATCTGCAGTAAAAAAGGCACATTAACTTCAGTTCTATTCCATTCATTTATCTACTGTGAAATCGCCAACTTTACTGTGCTCCACTTCAAGAAAACATCTATTAAAACAATATCCTTCAATTCTAGATAATGCAACCGATCAATCCAGTTCTCAAGACGACACCAATTACGACAAATCACCTACTGATGATAATCCAACCGAACAATTAAATCCAAAAGATCATCATTGTAATATTTGTAAGAAAACGTTTTCATCGAAAAGTTCATTAAAGATCCATTCACGTGTCCATACCGGTGAAAAACCCTACCATTGTAATAGTTGTGATGCCAAATTCTCACTACAAGGCAATCTACAGACCCATCAACGGGTACATACCGGTGAAAAACCGTACCATTGTGAAAATTGTAATGTACGTTTCTCACATTTAGTACAATTACAACGTCATCAAAGTGTACATACCGGTGAGAAACCGTATCATTGTCACATTTGTGATAAACGTTTTCGTGTTAAACACAATTTAACTGAACATTTAAATATACATACCGGTGAGAAACCGTATCGTTGTGAGATATGTAATAAGGGTTTTGCACAGACATGTAATTTACGTCGACATTTAATGACACATACCGGTGAACGACCGTTTCCGTGTGATGTGTGCGGTAAACGATTCGCTATCCGACAACATTTGAACGATCATTTTAAAATACACACCGGTGAGAAACCGTACCATTGTGATAGTTGTGATAAACGGTATTCAACAAAATCACATTTACGGCGACATTTAAAAGTGCACGCATTACACAATTAATATAGAGATTTGTACAGAATTGCACAGTTTTTCATTTATAAAACAATCCTGATTTTATCCACTAGTGGAGAAAACTTGTTATTATCAACAATTTTACCTAAATAATCTTCTATCCAGTTATACAACACCACTGGAACAACACTATTAACAAATTCACGGCACAAGTAAGTATTTTTTCTACAAATTTGTAATTATATGTTACGCCACTGGTAATATGTGAACCAATCGAATTTGAGGCGAGTTAATTTGGGCGCCAGATGGCGTTAGTTTATTGTTGCAATAAACCCCAAGTTAGCTATGATTGTTTATATAAAAACAAAAACAAATAATTTGTAAAAAAAAAAATTATAGAATTAATTAATTGAAAATGGAAAGGTGCCGTTTGTGTTATTCGTATAAAAATCCAAAATTATGTCTAAATATATTCGATGCAAAACATGAACCATCAATTTGGAAAATAATTTATGAATTAACACAATTAACAGTAAATTATGTTAATTTGTATTATGTTGAAATATTGTTGTTTATTGTTTTTAATTTGTAGATAATGCGGAATGATCCGTACACGAAGAATGTGTGTTATCAATGTTTCGATCAATTGGAAAAATGTTATATTTTCCGACGGATGATCCTGCACACTGATTGGCGGATACGGCATGATAGTTGTGATAATAGTTTTAATAATAATACAGAACGATTCACTAATTGTATTAATAATAATTTTAATGATTCCGATGTGTATGTACAATCGATGAAAATCGATGATGATAATGATGATTATAGTTTAATGGATCAAACGAATGGAATTGAAGAGGATCCGTTGAAAATTGGTAAAATTCATAGATTAATCTAACGTAAATAGCGATTTTTTCTACTCTATTAATATACAGTTATGGCATTCAAACTAGGCACATAATGAGAGCGGCAGGTATAAACAAGTTTCTTGCATTAGTGAGGATCGTTGGCTTAAACTCTGGGAAAATACCGAATGGGCGCTTTTACCGATGTGTTCAACATAACAATAGGGTTAGAAACTTTTTTCTCGATATTTCAGTAATGAGCCTCATTTTACATTCATTTTGCAAACTCCAATGCCACTAAAGCACACAACTTGTTTGCCATCAATAAATATACAGTTATGGCATTTTATTTAGACACATAAGGAAAGTATGGGACACAGAGGATAGGTGGCTAGATATCTAAAAAATAGTATATTAAAGAACAAGTGTCAGAAGTCGCCTATTATTGCACGAGTGCAAGTTTTGGAGCCGCGGGTCTTCTAAAGGACGAGTGCAATATACGACTTCTGACACGAGTTTTTTATACTATTTTGCCTATTTTGTGCCCTTTTTTACAAAAAAAAAATTGCGAGATTTGATATTTAGGGAAATTGGTGGGAGTTGGTGTTACTAAAAAAAAAAAAACAATTGAACACTCAGCTAGGAAACTTCAATTGTTTTATTTTGCACTCTTAGTCAATTGTTTTTTTCGCCAAATTGCTTATTTAACAATAAGTGAAGAATTTTCATGTACTCCACCTGAAATAAGGGAAATTACTGAAAATGCAGGAAATCCAAAGATCAGTACGAAAAACGGTATATTAAGTATGATGTTTTTATGATTTTTGACAATTGTCAAAATCAATGAGAATGTTACCAACTTAGTGGAAAAAAAACTTCCTACATTTTACTTTTCAGCACTAGTATCGAAATGAGCTCATTTCGATACAGTAGCGAGTTTAATAATAGCGCTATTATTGATGCAAAATAGAAAAAAATTATATCTCTATCCAATGATTCCAATGTAAATAAGCACTACTTTTGATTTTTGATCTTATTTCCAGTTTTATTTCAATAAATTTGAAAGGCAGTATTCAATAAAAGTACAGTTATGGCACTTTATTTAGATACATAAAAAGAGCAGTTAGGTGGGTAGATATTTAAATAAAAGCAGCTGATATAGGAACATTAAATACGAAATATCTGGAGTGCGGTTTTGTTCTTTTTTTTTCTGTATTAGGGATGAACTTTCTCTTCAATATACAGTGATGGCAAGCGAAATGGGCAAAGTTTCTTTGAGCGTGTTCTTTTATTAATGTTATAAATGTCATTGCCGGTAAGCTAGGTCCCTAGTTTTTTGAAGTGAAACTTCTTTAGCTGCGGGGTGTAAATATTTTTCAATATATTTTCCCTATGTAACGAAAATTCGAGACGCTGTCAGGGAAACACTTTTCCTCTAACAGACAGCTGAGAGGGAAGAGTGGGGGGGTCTAGAGTAGAAGTCATTGATCGATGTGCAGCGCCCTCCGGAACGAAATTAAAATTTCAAAGGTTACTCCGATTTATAATTTTTATTATATTTATAAGCAAAATGCCGAAAATACAACTGCAGAACAAAAACGAGCCTTCAGGCAACGACAGAAAGAAAATATACCAAGAAAAAAATGAACTTCATCTCTAACCTAAGAAGTTTCACTTCTAACGCGCGGCGTTCCACGCACTTTCAATTTTTTTCTTAAAACAGAAAGACGTCGTGATCACACGTTTACACTACAAATTTTCTTCATAAGTTTATTCAATAAACAGCGGTGGCAAATGAAACAGGCACATTAAAATTTTGCCGTTTCCACAAAGATTGGTCAAATTTGTATCTTTAGCCAATATAAATAACTAACTCTTTCTACTTTTGATCTTATATTCACTTTTATTTGAATGAATTTGAAAGAGCGATCAATACAAATATACAATTGTGGCATTTTGTCTAGGTTTATGAATTAAATGTATTTTGTAAATGAAAATATGGGTACCCAAATAAAGGAGACAATCCAGATTGGGACGAAGGAGGCAAAAAGTTCCAAGGGTTCTTTTGGAAAAGTCCAGGTCCTATTCATTTGTAGGATTGCCAATTTTTGTTCTAAAAAAAAAGGTCCTTATCCAATAATTTTCTAAAAATCGAATTTCTTTTACGATCTACGAAGTTTGAAGACCTGATACATTTAAGCAGTAAATAACATTTTGTAAACTCAATCAAATGTTTCTCATTTGGCAGCGGTTCCCAAGTGTTCTAAAATAGTATCCCAACAGCATATTGAATGAGTTCTTCAGAATTAAGACTGTTTTACCATATTTTTTTCGTATTAATAATAGAGGATTCTTAAAAAAATGCTACTAACAAGGAAACTATTCGAAGTGTCATCCTCCAATTTTTTTGAGCTTTTGATATGTTGTTGTCCATCGAAAAATAAGCGATGCATATTTTTTCTTAGCGGCTCTTATTGCGTTTTAAGGGGTGAAATGGACCCTCAAAGATTCGTCAAAATCCGGGTGGTTATGTAGTTTTGCATATAAGGACGATAGCAATCAGTATCAAACCAATTTTACGTTATTCCTGATATCAAATAATAAAAATACACACTTGCAGATACCACCTACCCCTATTATAAGGGGGTAAACCACCCCTTGAAAAACTTTAATCCTCCATAAAAAATTATTGCATTATCCGATTTTAATGAAAATAACGTCATTTGTTAGAGCAAAGAAAAATAAAGTTTACCTGTTTTTGGATTTTTTGAAAAAAACAGTTTTAAGGGATGAAACATTATTTTTTTTATTTTCATGTCAATGACTGATTATACGCAAGAAATTTTGTTATATTATTTGTCACGTAAATATTTTTAGAGTAATCCAATACCAAACCGCTATAAATCAAATGTACAATAATTTTTAGAATATATTAAAATATTTGTAATTTTTTCATCCCTTAAGTGCGTACGTATCAAATGGTTGAATTTTGAAAGTTGTTTCTAACCTGTATTTCCAAAATACTTCAAATCAAGGAGTCACCAACATAAGCAACGCAAAATCCCTAACTTGATCTCCAAGTTATTATTTCAGAAAATTGCAATAAATAATAATAACAAAAGATCTAAAACGTTTAT